>JAQZBX010034218.1:0-25074 GCA_029593785.1 Cabassous unicinctus
AAAAAAAAAAAAAAAAAAGCATGGGATCAGGAAGATACCAGATAATGTCACCTCCACCCTCCCACCTAATCCCTGCGCCCGCCTGCCAGCTTCCCAGAGGGACTAAAAATTACTGTAACATTGGAGGAGAATGTCAAAACAGACTCTTTCCTCTCTGGAAACCCTATAACGATTTTATAGGTTCAAACTCTTAATCTGCAATTCAACGACTCCAAAAACTCTGAGAACTAAAAGGGTTTTTGGATAAGTTAGTGGCAAAAACCTGGACACAAGTGCTCTGAGACTCTTTCTAGTCTTTACTCCCCTCATTGAGTGTGGCTAACCATATGTTTCACTGAAAAAATGACATTTGATTACGGGCTCCTGCACCAGCTCCGGTGCCTGTGTGGGAGGGGGTGGGGGACAAGTTAATATAATATGCAAGAGGACAAGATATATGCACTGCAGGTCCTTTCCAAAATCCAAAAATATTAAATTCTCACACGCATTTGGCCCCAAGGGTTGAGTTAACATGTCATTCTTTTTGTGCTCTTTCTTTTCTCTCCCAGCACACTCTCTCCCCTTCCCGCACCCCAGATAGGGTGGAATAATTGGGAGAGTCAGGGTGGAGAGAAACACTTGACTCACGGGCTCACATAAATGCCTCCATGACACCTCCTCCCCAGTCCAGCACGCGCACCCTTTTGGCCGTGCATCACCGCCCGCTTTGGGTGCTCTGTTTCTGAAGGGGGTCAGCTTCTACCTAGCTCCAGCATGCGAGCCTGTGTCCTAGAGGGCCTCTTGTGTTCTGTCCCCGAAGGTGCGAGGAGGATGTGGACGAGTGCGCGCGAGAGAGGTGCGAGAACGGCGGCGCTTGCGTCAACGTGTTCGGCTCCTTCCTCTGCAACTGCACGCGCGGCTTCGCAGGCGCGCGTTGCGGGCTGCGCCCCGTGCTGGTGCCCAGCATCCAGGCCGGCCACCCCTACGTGGGCCGCGAGGAGCTCCTCGGCATCGCCGGCGTCCTCGTAGGCATCTTCGTGCTGATCGTACTCTTCGTCGTCTTCCGCAAGAAGGTCTTCCGCAAGCACTACTCCCGCAACGATGTGACGCTGGTGCAGGACCCCGCCGCGGCCGCCCTGCTGCGCAAGAGCAACGGCGCCCCGTTCCGGGGCCTGCGCGCCGGCGGGGACGCTCGCAACCTCTACCAGGAGGTGGGCCCCCCGCAGGTGCCCGTGCGCCCCATGGCCTACACCCCGTGCTTCCAGAGCGAGTCCAGAAGCAACCTGGACAAGGTCGTGGACGGGCTCGGGGGCGAGCACCAGGAGATGACCACCTTTCACCCTGAGTCACCCCGCGTCCGGACGGCCAGGCGGGGTGTGGTCGTGTGCAGCGTGGCCCCTAACCTCCCAGCCGTGTCACCCTGTCGCTCTGACTGTGACTCCATCCGGAAGAACTGCTGGGACGCAGGCCCCGAGAGTGAGTCGGCAGGGGTGCGGCGTATTTGTACCCCTAAGGTTTACCTGGGAACCTGCTATGAGTGGGACATGTGGAAGGAAATTAAGGGAAGGGACAGAGGCAGGTCATGGAGGGATTGCTCACAGTGTCCTGTTCAGGCATTGAATTTCACATCACCCTTGGAAAAGTGCTCTGGTTCTCGTCTCCATTTACAGATGGGGGGCAGTGAGGCTCAGAGAGGGTAACATAACATGTCCAAGGCCACACAGCCAGTAGGAACAGTCAGGGCTTGGATCCGGGTCTCTCTTCACAATAGCATACCACTGGGCAATAACGCAAGCAGCATAGAAGCAGCGTCCTAAGGGAGGCGCGCGGTTACTCCGAAAGCAGGCAAAGAGTATGGCTGGCCTTTGAATGAAGACCAGAGGGAGCAGAGGGGCATTTGAGCAGGGCCGTGATAGATTAAAGGGTCTGGGGAGAGGAGGGCATACCACATAGATGGACCCCTGTGATCAGAGGAAAGCAAGTGGTTCTGGTTGGCTGGAATGCAGGGTGATGAGACAAGAGTGTGAACCATGAGGCTGGAAAAGTGGTCCTGGCCAGATGGTAGTGTTTTCCTTTCTTTTTGGCCTCACACAGCAGTATTCTAGACACAGGAAAGAGTGCAGGTGCCAAGGCCCTGGGCAGGAAAGAGCTTGGCATATTAAAGCTTACAGAGGAGGTCCACGTAGGTGGGCTTAGCCAGCACCGGGGGAGAGAGGATGCATTTTCAGAATAACACCATTGCAGGTTTTTAAGCAGGCGACTGGCATGATCTCATTTACGTTTTTAAAAATTGGCTCTGGCTGATCCATGGAGAAGAGATTAGTAAGTCCAAAGAAAGGAGGACGCAGAGAGACCAGTAAGGTGGCCACTGTGAGCAACTAGGTGAGAGATGGTGATTGTTTTCCCTGTCCCAACATCAGTCAGGGTAAGACCAACGTGACTTTTCATCAGACCCAATGACTTTATATTCCAGCGATACCCTGGACAGCAGGAGTTTCTGAAGGCTGTGGTGACTGGTGTAGATTGGGGGCAAGGGCGAGGGAAGAGAGGTTTCAAAGGGAGCTAGAGAGCACATGTGGCTGTGGAGATAGAAGGCATCTTCGTGGAGGAAGGGGCATTCCTACTGGCGTCTATTTCAGCATGAATAAGCTTCCTGTAGGGAAAATATAGCACAGAACATTCCAGATGCACAGAGCTTGATCAGAGGAGGCCTGAGAGGGGTTATCCAGGGGTGTATCTGGCTCTGTTGTTCAGGAGAAAGGTCAAGGCTGGCAGTGGAAGTTTGGACATCATCTGCATGGAGGAGGGTGAAATCTCTAGGAAGGAAGCTCATGGGGGAGAGCAAGAGTAGAGAGAAAATGATAGAACTGGACCTTCGAAAGAACTTTGAAGAGTGGTTTCTTGTAGGAGGTGGGTGGAAGGGAAGAGGCCAGCAAGAGGGACAAACACTTGGCCACAAAGGTGGAGGATGAAAAGCAGAGAGAGCCTCTATCCAGAAGCTGAGGGAAGAGACGGTGTCGAGGTCATCAGTGTCAAGTACTAAAAAACAATCCGGAAGAGCACAGTCTGAAAAATAAAATAAGAACTGAGCTTCATACCTAAAAAATTCTCATAGCATTCCCAAGAGGGTTGCAGTGGAGCCCTCAAAAAGCCAGATTGCAAGGGTTAAGGGCAAAGAAATTTGGTGAGAGAGGTGAGGCAGCAAAGGAGCAGTAAACCAGCATTGATTTGTGCTGTATGGGGCTGGTGCATCTCCAGAAATCCTCATAGCTCCCCCACGTGCCACCCTTACCAAGTGTGTCATTTCACAAGGAGAAAACTGTGGCTTGAATGGGTTAACTCACCCAGGGGCACCTAACTAATTAGCGCTGGAACCAGGGATCAAAATCCTTATATCAGACACCAAAGCCCAGCATTCCTCTTGAGAGGCTGAGCATGAAGGAGGGAGAGAGATTGCAGAGGGAGAAGGTTTTTAATGGAGGAGAGCCCAGGAGGAGTTCTTTCTATTTTAGTGCCACCCCAACAATGCTATCTGCGGGTCTTTCCTGTACCTATATGTATATTTTAAGTAGTTGCCCTTGGATTTTAACCATAAATATATTCCCTCTTAAATTATCTGTAGAATCAGACTTCATTACAGTCTTGCCAAACCACTAGCTAATAGAAAGGCTCTTTTGTTAATCTAGCAATGGAAAGGGGGAGCACTTGAATAAACAGAGTGGAGGGAGAAGCTTTGGGCCTGGGCCATATTCCTTCCTTATGTTTGGTGCTAAGCCTCGTGCACACCTTGTGCTCTTCGGAGGCACCTCTTCATATTTTCCGCTGCTTGGCTGCTGGGTGGTGAGTTTCTCCCAAGCACCTCTGCACTTCCGTCAGTTGTCTATCCAGCTCATCGTTTTGCTGCTGTGGCTTCATCATGGATGGCAGAGGCAGAGCCATGGTGCCTGCTAGCGATGGTGATGCCACTCTCTGCGGAAGAAGTGATCTCTGCAGCCAAGAACAACTGTTTCCTTAATCACAAGCCTGAACCTTTTTGTGCCATCACGTTACGTGATGATTTGAAGCTTTTCCTGGTGATCATTTTCCCCATGCTTCATAATGTGACAGCTTTATTTCCAGAATCTACCTCAGGCCAAAACTCAGATTTCCCCCCAAAGTATTGTTGGGTTTTTATTGAATACATTTCCTTCTCTGTTAAGCAAGGCAGAGTTAGCTGGCAAGACTAATTCATTTTACACTTGACAACCTCAAGATATGGGCTGTTTTTATTGCTTCCTTTAGTCCATCAAATAAGAAAGCAGCCTTGTAGTGTGTGTGTGTGTGTGTGTGTGTACGGCAAAGAGGGAGGAAGTAAGAGCACATCCAAACCGCTGGCCAGACACTGGGCACAGAATATGGTTACTCCTAAAATGATACCATGCTGCCCTCTAGGAGGCAAGACTGAGAACTTCATCACTCCCTCGAGACGGAAGTTAGGAAAAATGTAATGGCATTCTTGCCTATAAAATATTTATATCCCTATTTTAAAAGTAATATCATTTAACCTCGTATTGACACCACATCGGTTCATGTAAATGATTTAAATTAACTCTGAATGGCAAAGAGCAACCCAGCCACTTCGTCCTCCTTTCTCTCTTAGTTGCTTCAGTTTGAGGAGGGAACAGCTACTTTCGGCTGTCAGCTATCTGGAAGCTCATTTACCATGGGTTAAGGGTTTCGAATCCATAGTGTAAATCACTTGATTGACAGACCTTTGCCCCCAGTGGCGCAATCAATTTTCTATTGTGGAGCTAAATTATTTTCTCCAAGAAAATGAGAGCGCCCTGAGAAGTGAACTCTGGAGGAGCAGGGATGAAAATAGGCACAAGGTAACCAGTGTCATTTCTGCTTTCCCTTTTCTTTGGCTGTCCATGAAGACAAAGGGGTCGATGACACGGGAGAAGTGCCCTGCTTTGCAGACAGCAGTAAAGGCAGCAACTCTGAAGTTCAGTCCCTCAGCTCCTTCCAGTCGGATTCTGGCGATGACAATGGTAAGAAGTCACCCTATTTGCTCCGTGCGGATAGCTTCTGCTTCCTGTGCTGGCCGCCTGTGGTGGGAGGAAGGTGTTGTGACCGGCTCCGTTCCATGGGACTTGCGAGCGTGTTCTCCAGTGTTTTGCCTGACTCCGTTATTGGGTGTCATTGCTGAAGGGGCACCAATTGAGCTGCAGCTGTGAGCAGGCCCCAGGACCTGCATCAGGGGTTGATGAAATTCCCCTAGTCCTCCAGGGAAGAGTCCTCTTTGATTTGGTTGCCAATGAAACTGCCTCATCCCAAAGGATACCCTCTAGCAGACTGCATGCTCCCTTTTATTGTTACTGATGGTCTCATCCCTCTTCAGTGTACATCCACCCTCCCTGTCATTAGAAATGAGTTCAGAAGCAAAACCCCCTTCCTGTGACACCAGCGGCATCTTCATTCAACTGAATCCCCCCCTTGCAATCACTCGGAGTCATTTTGAGGATCTATTAAAAGCTATGACTCAGCTAAAAAGTTGCAGGCAATTCCCACGTGGGTCATGCACTTTGTTGACCCTCCAAAGCTGCTACCTCTATCTCTTGTGAACCTCTTTTTATAGAAGGGTGCTAATGATGATTGGATTTCCTGAGCTGAGGAACCAGCTTTGGAGGATGTGTTGGTCTCCCCCAGGGAAGGGACATTGAAAGCTTACCGTTTGGAGTTGACCCAAGAACAATTTCAGAGCGTCACCCACAGAGACAGGCAGCCTTACCCCAGTATGTACCATCAATCATCTTTCCATTTATCAGCAATTGGAAAATACTGGATAGTTATTAATTTATGCAATCATGCAATCCATAAACCCTTGCTGAGTTTCTCCTGTGTGCTGAACCCTACACTAGGTTGGGGAGTACAAGATAAAAAGCAACACAGTTCTTGCCCCAGAGTAAACACAGGAACAAGTGAGTTCTGAGACCATAGAAATCAAGAAAGTAAAATATTCTGCCCCAAATATTTTCCACCTCCTTCCCCAATATCTGGCACTCCTGAATAGTGCAGAGATCTCAGTATCTGACTGCTGGGGTAGCAAACCACCTAACAGTGGATTTCTTCCAGCCATTCTCTAAATTAAGATAATGGCATACCTCCAGATCTGTGCTCCAGATCTGACTCCTTTTCTCAGCCCCAGCCAGAAGAAAAGCTGCTGCTGGTTTGCATTTTATAAAGAAGCAATCCAGAACATACAGTTTCCAATTCTAGCAATGAGGCCTGGCTGACTGTTCTCACAGGCTCTGCTGTGTGTGCCTTTAAAGTCACACAGGTGGCCTTTCCTGCTGAACATTCTGGGTTGGTCCCAACTAAAGCAGGTGGTATTAGGAATTTTCAACTTAGTGGTTTTAAGCAAGAGCACTTCTCCACAAGCTGCTGTTATCAGGTGCTTACGCAACCCATAGAGACCACAGAAATCTCCTTCCCAGATTCTAAATGCTTAGAAAGGCCAAATGCTGACTTCCCTGCTCACCTGGACTCAGGGACAGGCGGCAGCTGGGTCTTGAGTCTCTCTCTAAGCTATTGGAGGGATCAGGTGAATATGAGTTTCAGTCCTTGCAAAGGTTATGCTCCATCACTGTCATTTTGACACTGGCTCAGAGCAGCATGAGCAATCAACCAATAATTACCCCCGGGAGCCTTTGGGAGTTGATGGGAAATCACCCTGAGCTAGATGAGCCACTGCCATTGTTGACTGATTCCACTGAGCCTTCAGGTGCAAGTTCATGACCCAGCCATCGCTGAAGATCCTGCCTTTTGTGGCACTGGCCCCAGATTTCCTGCCATTTTCCTTCTGTTCCAACAATCCCCCGGGGCCGCCTAGATAACAGCCTCCAAGGAAGCTCTGCCCAATGAGTCCTCCGGGTGTTTGCCTGCTGCCTTTGTTGTTGCTTGGTGTAGTTTAAAGAAGTGAACGTTTTGTTTTAAAATGTCTGACTAACCTGAAGCTGTACCCCCCTCTGCTTTTCCTCATCACAAGCATCCATAGTGACCGTCATTCAGCTTGTCAACAATGTAGTTGACACTATAGAAAATGAAGGTATTTACTTTTTTACTTCCATAGCATTTCTTTGTGTAAAAAGTTATCCTTTTAGAAGTTTAGATTCCTTGTTACTTTGGACTAGGGGTGATTTTGATCAGTTGGCAACAAAGGGGACAGTAAACAGGTAGTTTAAAATGACATGCTAAATGTTTATTGACTGGAGTAAACTTTACAATTTTGAGGAAAAAAAATATCTAGTTCATATTTTTAAATATGTGGGGTACTCTTTTTATAAAATCCCTTCCAAGAGAAGAGTATCCAATGAGTTGGATTCCAGATTAATATGAAATTCATTCTTACATTCAACATGCATTCATTGAGCACTTAATGTGTGCTGGGAACACTTAAGACATCATTCAAAGTTATAATATTGGATTATTTCAGTCAGGTAAGTTTTATTAATGACATAATGAGATTAGAGCCTGGTATTGATGGTATTGATTTATTTCCTCAATAACAGTGGGGAGAAATGTAAAAGGCTAAAATCAGTCATAGCCTGTAGGCCTTTGGGAGCATATTTTTGCATGTTTTGTTATTGTTGTTATTGTTTTAGTCATCTAAAATGTTCTGTGTATTCCTCCTCACATTGCTTGGGTTGTCAGTTTTACTTTTCACTTTTATTTAAACAGTGTCTGTCATGGACCAAGGACAGAACTACAACCGAGGTGACTCTGCCCAGATCCCAGCATAACATTTAATTTATGCATTTTGAGTTGCTGAGTTCATTCTTACCCACTCCCTCTCCCACCATCCTTTCTGAATTTCTTTGACCTGAATTTTGCATGTTCCAGGTGTCTCACATGCTCAGTACTGCAGGTGGAAGCCCCACCAGTATTCTTCCCCCATCCTCATTCCCTGTGTGTGGTTGGCCCATCTGCCGGCACATCTCCCTGCCTTCTGTGGTCCACAAAGTACACTGTGCATCTCCCTCCACGAGCATGCTGCCAGCCTTGCTCTGCACATTTCACATGGATAGGAAGCAGGCATGGGGGTCAGGGGGACATCGTTTCCAGAGCATGCCCCTGCAGCCAATCTGTCACGGCTGTGCATGAGGCTCTGCAGCACCCAAGCACCATCTTTGAGAGCTGCCATTGCCTTGCTATCCCCTGGCCAGAGCATGGGTAGCCCCTGATAGGCCCTTGGAAGGAGCATGTGGCTGACCCTGGCTTTTTCAGCTTTCTTGGATGTTAAGAATTGCATGCCAGGCCCCTTCTCTGCTCCCTTCCCAGTCCTGCCCCAGCTCCAGTTTAGAGGAAATTAACCACCACGGGCTTTTCTCTCACAGCCTATCACTGGGATACTTCTGATTGGATGCCGGGGGCCCGCCTGTCGGACATAGAGGAGGTGCCCCAGTATGAGAACCAGGATGGAGGGTCTGCACACCAGGGCAGCACCCGGGAGCTGGAGAGTGATTACTACCTGGGCGGCTATGACATCGACAGCGAATACCCACCCCCTCACGAAGAAGAGTTCTTGAACCAGGATCAGCTGCCCCCTCCCCTGCCAGAAGACTTCCCAGACCAGTATGAGGCCCTGCCGCCCTCCCAGCCTGTCTCCCTGGCCAGCACACTAAGCCCGGACTGCCGGAGAAGGCCACAGTTCCATCCTAGCCAGTACCTCCCTCCTCACCCATTCCCCAATGAAACAGATTTGGTGGGCCCACCTGCCCACTCTGAGTTTAGTACTTTTGCCATGAGCATGAACCAGGGCCCAGAGGGCACAGGTCTAGCAGACAGTGTGTCTTTATCCTTGCACAATTCCAGAGGCACCTCATCCTCGGATGTGTCAGCCCACTGCGGCTTTGATGATTCCGAAGTAGCCATGAGTGACTATGAGAGCGTGGGAGAGCTCAGCCTCGCCAGTCTTCACATTCCATTCATGGAGACCCAGCACCAAACCCAAGTGTAAAGCGCACGTCGCAGGTGCTTTGCACTGTTTGTTTCAGAAACAAACGGATTGCCTGGGCTTACGTCTCCATGGAGAGCTGTCTGTTGAGGGAGAAGGAACTAGAGTATTTTCCACTAGGAACTTCTTCACCAGTAACGCTGTCACAAGCAAGCTCGATTCCAGTTGGGTGAAAATGAGAGGCTCAGAAATTGTTTCTGAGCGGTGACTGGTAATCCTTGCAGCACATACCTGCATTCAGGACGAAGAATGCACGCCTGACTTTTAAAGGAGGAAAAGATGTTTCACCCACTGAGTTACCCACAGGAGATCTTTTATCACTTTGTGCAGTATTGTGCCCTAGAAACTTTTACAGCATCGGTCTTTGCAGTATTAATAACTGGCAACAATTTTAAAAAGGCATTGTTGCATGTAATTTTGAGCCAGTGTGTGGGGGGATAGTAGTTATGATTGTTGGAAGAGTTAGTCTTTTAGGTGAAAGAAAAGAGAAACAAATGCAATCAAACAAACAAGAAAATGGGCTGAGGCCATTAAAGTCAGCTCTTTTTTTTTTTTTTTTTTAATTTAATCTGCCCAATTTTCAGCTATACGATTAAGTTTGGCTAACATGTTTAGTATACTCAATTATTTCTGTTTTAGGCATCCAATATCATATAGTTAGGCTGTACGATCTTTGAAAAAGGTATTTGGATGCCATTTTGTGCGTGAGGGAGGTTAACGTTGTTTGAACATTAGAAAGAATGTGACTATCTGGTTTTGTTACTTCTGGTAAGTATTCCTGGCAATAACTGCAATTCTGACATTGCTATAGAAATTGGCCTTTGTTCTGTGAATCACAAAATGAACTAGTATATTAGAATGAAAGATATTTTCAAGTTTCAGCAGTATTCCCAAATTGGGGGTGGGGTGGGGAGAAATTATAATACTTTAAAAGTTTTCAGCCTGGATAATCACAATTCTTGATAATGCAGATAAAAAGTACTTGCTGTTCTAAATGGATAACATCATCACTATAAATGCAATTACGTTAAGAAAGTAGATTAGTTATTGTATATAAATTATAATAGTGTGTGTATGGGCCTATGTACAAATATGTGCTTGCACTCAATAAGGCTGCTCTTGAAGAAAGCGGACTTGAAGGCTTTAGGGTATGGACCATGTTGAAAATCCTGCCCATGAGGCAGAACTTCCAATTTCTTTGATCTCTATGTTGTTAGAGAAACACCAAATGCCATATTTTACCCCAGTTCAGTTAACTTTATTTTGGGACTGCCTTTTTATACGAACTGAAAGCAGAACTGTGCTTTTTAAAAACAGTATTTTGCTATAATTTTCCAGATCTAACCTCTATTTGAAAAATAAATAATGGTTAATTACACCCCAGGCTTCTCCTCACCTGACCTGTGGGCCATGAATTTCCAAAACTGACAAGAGAATCATTCCACTGGAGTTACAGTAAGAATACGCAAATCTTAGCCACTTTTCTCTTTGGCTTCAATCAGATTATGGCTGCGTATTCAGTGGCCATGGTAAATAAATGCATACTTGCACTATCTGCTTAATGAGCAAATCTCTGTGTCCACAGTTTCTGATGACACCTGGCATGGGTGTGTTAATTGTACTGTCTTGAGTCTGTGTATCAACTGCAACATAGTTTTAGTTTCAGTTGTGTTTAATCCACTTCTCCATAGGAGTCAGTGTTTCTCAACTTTATTGGGAAAAAAATCCCTTTCCATTCCCAAATTTCCTGAGTATGTGGAAATATGTCACAGGTTTTTCAGCCTTTCTCCCCTTCCCATCTCTTGGTCAGACCCTATTCATGGAGGTATTAGCCACACTGGTCTTGCAATAAATTAATTTCACTAAGGCTGCTTTCGACAATAAAGTCTTTGGTATTTTTCTTATGTAAGAAGCACATTTACAAGAATCATGGAGAAAATGACAAATTAATGGTCTAAGTAGAATCACTGTCACACTTTTAATAATGCAATGACATAAAAATCATCAAAGTAAAACCAACAATTCATTTCTGGCCCCCAGGAAATATTAGAACGAGATTAATGCTTATGAGTCACCACTGCTTACACAGCAACTCTTCGAGGGAGAATGCCTGAGTGGCTCAGTAATAAAGAAATAAATAGATCCTGATCCAGTTGTGAAATCACTGAAGAAAATTTGTGCCCTCTGTTTGCTGTGACCTATATAAAATACCTCTTTGTTCAGGATATCTTCCCCTGATTTTCTACTGAGTATCTCTTCAGCTAAATGTATACCAGACAAGCCCATGTTATGTTTCGATTCATTATCTTTAAACACATAATATCTCTTTGCTTTTTGGAAAATTAGATTTCCTGTAGATTATGAAATGGTTTGCAGTCAGACCAAGGTGGAACTAGGTGGTCTGACCTCAAACTCAAAGAGTTGGAAAGGTCCTTAGGATCTGCTAGTCCAACCCCCTTATTTTATAAAGGAGAAAACATGCCCAGAGAGTGGAAGGAACTTGCCCAGGCCCACACAGTTAAGGGACTGACCCAGGGCCTTGAACCTGATGATTTGACCAGAATTCTTTATGACACTGCCCATCACCAAACTGCCTGGGCTTTTGAAGCCTCCTGATTCTGCTGGACCCTCTGACTACCTATCATTCCTACTTTGGAGTATGTTAGAAAAAAGAACTGAGAATGTTTCTAAGAAAGGTGCAATTGCAGAATTCACACATTTCTTTGGACATTTATCAAAATGCTGCTCTTTCCAAATACTGTTCTCTAAAATGGGGATGGGATGATAATTACACAATTGAACTCAGACCGGTCATAAATTGTGATGAATACCTTTGATTATAATGTGACCTACTGGGTGCATTTTTGTTTTTCTTTTTTTGCCCACTGTCAGTATTGGTGTTTGTTCCTATCCCCTCCACCATGATGAGCCATGTGGAAAATATTTAAGCAATTAGTGTTTTTTCCTTTTTCTAATACCTGCCACCTCCTAGAAGCCATTTTTCCATAACCTGTTGTAGGCACTTTACCTGTTTTGCACAAGTTATGGTTCGGTTGAGGGTAGCTGGATTGTTCATAGTTGACATACAGTAAGCAGGAACCATGGGACAGTAAAAGTTGACAAAGAAAGTAGGTGCTTGATTTATTCCCTTTCTTCCTATTTTGCTGCTAGGTTCCATTCCATGCCAACTTTTCATGGGCTCATGTCATACCCATCCATGGAATTCCGTTGTAGAAGACTTGCTGATACAAACAAGTCAAGTCCATGCATTTGGTGTATAGGCCTGGAGAGGGGAATTCATAATACCTTCCTGGAATGTATCTGGAACTGCCCTTTGGAATCAGTAGCACAGCCTGTGGAAAAAAGCAAGTAAAATATGTATACCATTGATCCTTTCCTACTTACTCCCTCCCAGCCCACCCGTTGTTCCCATTAATGCTGGCTGCATATCAAAGTCAGGGGAATTGAGAAAAGAGATTATCAAACCATATCAGAGTTAGAAAACACTTTCATGTGAAATAATTCAGGAAGACCCAGTGTTCATTTTATGTGGATTGTCCAGATAATTGTCTGATCTCTTCACTGGCCCTTCCAGTGCACAGATTTTGCTAAAGTGGTTAGGCTTTTATGTTTTTTGTTTTTAGTTTCAAACCATGGAAAATGGAGATTTGAAAAGGCTTTTTTTTTTCAGTGCCATCATTTTGTGTGGTCTGTGAGAAGGTAGTTAGTATTTTTGCTGGTTTGTGTTCTACAGTGTTCAACTGCACATTATTCTGATGAAAATCCACAGATTTTAAGCTTTGGTTATAAAAATCTGGGGTTTAAAATCACCTATTGTGGATTTGGCATCAGTTAATATTTAGCCAGCTGGCTAAGAGATAGGAAAAGAATAAGATATTTCTTTCCTTCTGTAATAATGATGAAAAGCAATAATTACAAGTATGTAATATTACACAAAGGCCATAATTAGTCTCTTCCAATGTTTAGGATGCACTAGAGAATCGTATAGTCATTTAGACTGTGTTTGGACCCATTCGTGTGTACTGTAGTACCCGTCCAGCAAGCAAATACCTGAATTGCTACTATTTAACAATTTTATGAGCCCTTACTACTGCATTTCAGGAAGTGACAAATATGTTTGGAAATGGAAGCAGTTCTTTTTTAAGCACTGTATCAGAAAGATTGTCTTGTAAATTTACCTGTTGCAAACAGGCTGATTTGTAAAGATGTACGTTTGGGTGTTTAAAATGTTTATAAAATTGTATATAATGGTTTCACTTTTCCAGGCTTTTGTAGATACTGTATTTGATGCCTATCAGGATGCTTTAATTTGGGGGGTCGAATATAATTCTAAGTCATCCAAGCTGTTGGTCTGTAACTTTTGAGGTAACTACACACAAAAAGGGATTTTAGATTTGAAAATGATGGTTTTAATCATTTCAACATGTACTGTAAACTTTCTTTGGTACCACTGTTTTCATTTAACTTTTTCTGTTTTCAAGAAAGTGTTTTTATTGGCTTTTTTTTTAAGTGAATGTCTTTTGCCCAGTTACTAAGTGTCTGATTTTTATGCCATTTCAAATTGAGAATGAGGTATGTCAGTTCTTCACACACACATGTGCACACTCGCCTGAACTTGCACACATATCACATGCAAACCTTATGCAAAGGGGAAAGCTGACACTTAAAGTGAATCTTGTCCCTCATGGAAATGGACTGTTCCTGCATATGTTGCTGTTGGCAGAATTCAGTCTTGTGTTCTTTTTCTATAAAATGAAAGAAAAACAAACAAACAAAAAAAAAAAAGGGAAGGAAATTCCCCAACAGTGTACAGGTTTGTAACTGCCAAAATTTGATGGTTAAAAAAATTTTTCAAGTAAAAAAAAAAAAAGCAATTGTCTTGACTCTTTTTAAGTGTTTCTTTTTATTTGTATTCAGAATTGCTCACACTGCATGGATCTTACAAAATCAAACCCTGTTGGCCACGGTGGAAAGACCATGCCCTGTTCTTTAATCCTAATCTGCCTCTTAGAGGGGTCTCTGGTCTGAAGGTTAGCCCCTCAAACCTTGAGGGGTGGATTTTTGTTTTATTTCTTTCAGAGACACCTTAGAAAGAATTTTATTATTTTGGTGCACATTTTGAAGTCTTATGCAACTTCTTCTTGAACACATAACCCTGTGGGGATTTTCCCTGATAAGAAGAAGTACTGGATGCATGAAAAAATCAGGTCATCAAGTCCCACCTCCACAGAACTCTCTCTTAAACCCACCCCCACCTCTTCTAGGAAACTCTCCAGCATTCCAATCCCTCATAAACAAAAGGGTTGGGTTCAAGTAACACTTGAATTTTCCTCTAAAAAGCTGCAGAAATTTTTCTATATGAGGTGGAAGTCATTTCAAAGATATGGGGTTGGAGGTTGGGGCTCAAAATGGTAATGTGCAGAGGAAGCGACATCACAAGGATCACCTGAGACCAAGAAGGATGGTTTCCAGAAGGGGGAGGAGCATCCCTCTGCCTTGCTTGGGTGACAGGGTGGCCAGGCTTGCTGTGAGAACCACCAGAAAGGTTCCTGCCCAGGACGGTGGGCTGCCATAGAATGGTTCCTGCCTGCAGCAGGAAACAGAACTCCGCCTGCTCCACCCCGCCCCCAAGCCAGGATTCTGGACCGTGAAGACACTGCTGTCTCCACTGTGCTGGCAGAGACAGTGTACTTCATTGCAAGCCCTGCTTTCTGTCTCCCCCAGTGGCAGGTACGTAAATGTTAAATAAACAGCTGTGGCATTTGCCAAATTCTGTGGTATAAATATTCCTGCCATGGCTGACTTCAAGCACCAATTTGTAATGCCAGCCGGCTCACAAAATCCCTGAAAGTCTACCAGTTGGCTCTTGGCAGCCAGTCTGAACAGCTCCACACAGCACTGGCTCCCCCAACTAGCCCATCAGCCACCTGAAGGTAAAGTTGTTTCTTAATTATCCTTGTGTTCCAGGTTCCCAGTGCAATGTTTGGCTCTCATTAAATGCTTCTGGATGAGAAAATGGTAAATTATTTCTCCAGGTATTATTTCAACCTTGATCTTATAAATCCTTTCTCGTTTTGGTAAATTTAGTAACTACAGTGAGAAAGAAGCAAGTGCTGAATATGCTAGAAGTCTCCTGCCTGTCAACCCAACACCACAGCAGTGAATTGAGCACTGGGAAAATATTTATGTTGTTCACATGGCCACCCTTAGCAGAAGGGGAATTCGTTTAAATTTCTGTTCATACCTCAAAAGTGGTAAAGCAACTCAAAGCATGTCAATTAAAAAAAAAAATAGTACCAGTCTCCTGAATAAAGGAGAAAATAAAAAGACATTGTGCTTTTTAGATTGGGAGAAACCAAACTGTAAAGTAGAACAAGTTTTGGCAAAACCTGTGGAAGTGATCTCACAGAGAGGTTAAATTCCTCCCTTAAAGATGGGGTCCACCTCCTTCAGGAATGTCTGATATTTACTGGGCACTCACTATGTGATAGGCAGACCAGGTGTTCTCATGAATATGATTGTGATTTAATCCTCGCAAAATCCCTGCAAAGGAGGGACATCCATTTTACAAAGGAGCAAACCGTCTTCCTTGCTGTGGAAAGCTGGGATTCAAATCCAAGTCTGTATGGCCTCCAAGCCATCCATATGACACTGTGCTGCTGCTCTTGAATGATACATTGATTTCTGAAACCTAAAACTCACCACTCACCACCTTTTCCCTTCAGAAAGATGAGAAGAAAGAAAGGTGGGCAATTTCCTGCCTGCCATTTACTCCTCAGAGGAAAAGAGGAAGGAACGTCACCAGGAGCGGGGCCCATGATGAGTGACCATCGGGGAAGCGCTGGGACTCATGTCAGGATTGTGGATGGAAAGAGAATCTTACATTCACCAATATCACCACCAGGGAAGTGGCCTGCCTCCTGCCCAGTCAAGGAAAATGGTGGCCTCTGCAGTGTCAGCTTTGAATTTTGTTCCCTAACATCTGTGCCAGGATGATCACCTTAGAGGAGACTCAAGAGTCTACGAATCTAGGACTCCTACAAGCCAGGCAGGCTATTCTGAACTGCCTTTAGAGTGTTAGCATTGTAAATGACAAAGATCTTGAGGGCGCTGAGTTCACCCATGAAATACCGGGCCTGACTAGAGTGGGTGCCTACTCTTTGAAAGAAGTCCTACCTAAACTCAAAATAAATAAATTTTAAAAACAATATTCCTGAAATGTGAGGGGCATTTACTCCTATTATTCCATTTAATACTCAAAATCAATCACGGCACTAGAGCTGGAGTTAAGTCCCTTGCCTGAGGTCACACAACTAATTAAAGACAGAACTAGGATCTGAACCAAGGCCTGCCCAAAGCCCCTGCATTGTTACACAATACTACCCTTGATAAATGCACATTGAGCAAACTAAGAAAGTAGTGACTTATTGCTTGGAATTTTGAGTTTCCTTCATCTCTTGGCCCCCTCATTTGCTTACAGCCAACTCTTTCCTTTGGAGCTTCCTTTGGCCTCAAACTCCTAAGTTTCTGGGTAAACAGAACAGGGCAGACTGGGACTTGCAGTCAGAAGTACCATGTGGGAAGATCCACAGGGAGGCCGGTGGAAAACACCAATAGGTTGTTTACATAATTTACCAAATGGTCCTGTCTTCACTCTCTGCTGATTCTTTGAGATAAAAGGGGTGGTTCCTAGTTTGGAAATAGTTCTCTGTGGAAAAGCCACTATCTTTTTCTGTCTCTAGGTTGGGGGTCTCCAAGTCCACCCCCAAGTTTAATGATTTGCCAGGAGGATTCACAGGATTTGGCTTATAGTCGCACTCATCTATGATTTATTACAAACAAAGGTTGCAAAGCGTAATTGGAAAAGGGAGAAGGCACATGGGGTAAAGTCTGGGAGAAACCAGGCACAAGCAGCAAAGGGTCGTCTCCCAGGGGAGTCACCCAGGACACACTTATTTGCCCCAGAAACATGTTGTGACAACATGTGAAGTGTGGCTGACCAGGTAAGCTTGTTAGAGACTCACATCCGGGTTTTCTTTGAGGGCTGGTCATGTAGGCAGCCTCTGCCTGCTGTGTATCAAAGTTCCAGACTCCCAAAAGGAAAGCAGGTGTTCAGCATGACATGTTTGCAAAAACATTTTAGGCATGGTGAACCACTCTTACCAGTTAGGGATTGGAGAGAACTGTCCCAAAATCCAAGTTCCCGGATGCCATCTAAGGGCCACCGTTGTAAGCAGGTCTTTCAAAGAATAGCAATCAGGTCTGCTGTGTTCTCTTTGCTGTGCAGTCCTTCTGAATTCTTTACCAATTGGACATTCCCTTGTTTGCCCAAATTCTTAGCAATTAATTTCCATTTTTCAAAATGTCACTGCCTGTGTGTTGGGGCCCTCTGCATAGCTCACATGGTGCTGCTCCTCAAATGTTTACCTGCCCTTCCCTGAGGATCCTGTATAAGTAGTTCTTCCAAAAGCATCCTGGCTAAGAGCAAGCTGGTCAGCAGAACGATGCTGTCAACTCAGTAACTTGAGCAGAAGTTATAATCTCTAGTCACTTGTTTGGATTACTGGTAGCTAGGGGAAACAACGGGGCAGTTTCCAATCTGGATATGCCTCTTGAAGCATTTTGGCTCATTTCTCAAAATTCTTCCATCTTGTTTCCATTCTTTTGCTTTTTAAATCCTAATTAATTTTCAACCAATTAGGCCCACTCTGTACTCTTTTTAATAAAGATTTGCAACAACCTAAATATGTAACAATAAGGGATAACTAGGAACAAACTGGCACAAAACTTAAAACAGACTAACAGCCAAGCATAAACAAATGGCTTAAAAATAGAAAATTTAAAACCGATTATAAAAAATACTTGTTCCTTTGATATTTTTGGTATAATATCTTTTTTTTTTAATTTTTATAAAAAAATTTTTTAAAGATACTTAGATTACATAAATGTTACATAAAAAACTTAGGGATTCCCATAGGCCCCACTCCCCATACCTCCCACTTTTTCCCATATAAACAACATCCTTCGTTAGTGTGGTACATTCATTGCAACTGATAAACAATTTTGGGACATTGCCACTGAGCATGGATTATAGTTTACATTGTAGTTTACACTCTCCTACACAATTCTGTTGGTTATGGGAAGATATAAAATGGCCTATATCTGTCATTGCAATGTCCTTCAGGTTGGTTCCCAAGTCTCGAAAATGCCCCAATATTACACCTGATTTTCCCTCTCCTTGCCCTCAGAGCCTCCAGTGGCCACTGCCTCCACATTAGTGTTGTAATTTCTTTTTTTTTTTAGCAAGATGTGCCTCTTCATTTGGCAGTCAGTTGCATTAAATTGGCATTAAGTTTACAAAGCCCACAATCAGCAAGAGACAGACCAGAAGTGAAACTCTAGTGCTAAGCAAGCAGAGACATTGAAATGGAGACTATTTTTTTTACAAGTTTTCAATTCATTGATCTATCTTTTCCTTGTGTGACTACTTTTGCTTCCCCATGTAACCTCATAACTGTGAGGAGTGCAGTTAATGAAGACTTCTGTATATGAACAAATATACATACATAGATGAGGGGAGTTGCATAAATAGGATCCTATTTTACATATTGCTCTGAAACTTGCTGTTTTCACTTAATATGTTTTGGACATATCAAGTCAGGACTATATTCTTTGTAATGTCTGCATTGTTTTCCATATCATACTTATTCCTTAATTTGTTTAATCCCTCTCCTATCAATGGACTTTTTAAAAATGTTTTGATATGGCAAACAGTGTTCCCACAAACTTCCTTGTGCAAATGTGCACATGTGTTAATATTTCCACTGGACTGATTTTTAGAAGTAGAATTTTTAGGCCAAAGGGTATGTCTATTTATAATTCTGAGAGTTTCTCCCCATTTTAATTGCTTTAAAAATGGTTTCATAATAATGCAATCATACAGTATTTGTCCTTTTGTGTCTGCCTTGCTTCGCTCAACATACTATGAACCAAATATATTGTGTAACAAATTGTTTGATTCAAAAAAAAATTTATATGTATCCAGTAAAAAAAATGGTTTCACCAAATCCTAACTCCACCAATGGTTGTGCATACTATGTAGCAACCTATATAACTCACTTACGCTCTCCACCAAATGCATGGAGCTGGCTCCAAGTTCCAGAAGCCAATATTCCAGACCTTCTGGAATCATAGGTTGGGGACTGCTGTGGCTCCTTGCCACCACCACAAGAACTGACCCTTTAGACTCCACTGCTACAGATATTGTCGACTGTGCCACTCCTCTCTGCTAGCCCGGGAATAGGGACCTGAAGGAAGGGCTGGTCTCACAGAAGAGGGCCAGATACCTGACTGACAAAACCACCAAGAACCCTTTCCCTCCCACCAAATACCCAGCTCTCAAGCCATGTGTTTGGACAGGAAGTTCCAGGCAAGGTAGATTTTACCAAGAAAACCGTAAGCAGATTCTCCAGGGTTTGAATGCTGGAGTATTCATAATATCAGCCTATGTCTAAACGATCAGTATTCTACAACATTCAGCCTTGAAATTTTTTATCTCCGTGATGTAGAGGAATACAAAGTAATTCTTAAAACCTGAATTTCTGTGTGCGCTCTCAGTGATTGGAAACAAAAAAGGATCATTGAGAAGAACCATAACAAAGTGGTTAAGAGGCTGTAGATTCAAATAGAAGGGGCAGAAGACCCATGTGTAGGGAAACCAAAACCAAGTCCAACTCTGTCACACTGGGGAGCATAAATTCCAAAGTAGGGCCCACTGGCAAGGCACCAAACTCCTGAGCTGTCTGCCTTGACTATGGTATCTGGATGTCTCCAGAGCCCTCAGGAGCCCCACTATTTGAGGCAATATTTACTGTGGCAGTCAATGAGATCCTGCTGAGACATGCATAAGCATAACCTCTGGAATGACCTCCTGACTCACTTTGAAGTCTCTGAGCCACTAGAGTTGATAGAGTTTTATGTCCAAGAGACCTAAATCTTTGAGCTTTCCATGTGCCAGTCGGGCCCTGAATCTCAACAGAGTTGCAACACCTATTCTCCAATTCATTGGACTCACCCAGGACAACTAACAAGGAGATGATGATGGACAACGACCATCCTAAGGAACAGAGAGAGACTACAACTGCAAGCAAGATAATCCCATCTATCTGCCCCATGGGATCTAAGCTCCCTCTCAATTAGAGGTGAAGTGGGCATCACCATCCCAGAATCCTCAGGATTAGGGAATAAACAATGGACTAAAGAAGACTTACTATTATTCTATTATAGATTTACTGTTATTCTAGCAATGGAATAACTTTTATCATTGATGTGGAGGCAGTGGCCACTGGAGGTTCTGAAGGGAGGGAGAGGGAAAAATAGGTGTAATATGGGGGCACCTTTAGGACATTGGAATTGTGTTGAATGATGTTGCAATGACAGATACAGTCCATTATATATCTTGTCATAACTTACAAAATTGTGTAGGAGAGATTGTAAACTATAATGTAAGCTATATTCCATGCTTAGTGGCAAAGCTCCAATATGTGTTCATCAATTGTAACAAATGTACCACACTAATGAAGGATGTCGTTAATGTGGAAAAGCGTGGGAAGGGGAGGGGTGGGGCATGTGGGAATCCCCTACATTTTTATGTAATATTTATGTAATCTAAGTATCCTTAAAAAATTAAATTAAAATTTTAAAAAAATTTTTTAAAGTGATTGTGGAGTCAGGGAAGGGGCCCAGATCTTGCTCCTGGCGACCTCACCTGGGAGCTTGTGAGAAGTCCCAAACCCACTGACACAGAGTCTACACGATAACAAGTTCCACAGGTGTTCCGGATACACATTGATGACTGAGAAGCACTGCTTTAGATCTTTGACCTGGACTCTGGCACTTAGCAGCCGTGTGTACTTGGGTGAGTTACTTCCTAACTCTGTACCCCAGTTGTTTCACCTGTAAGATACGTTGGTTACAAGAAGACAATGATGCAGTGCTCGCAAAGAGATTTGCGCAGTGCCTGAGAAGAGGAAAGCACTCACATGCTATTCTTCCTGATTTTCATCCAGGCCCCACTGTGGAGAAAGGCCTTTAGTCATGTCCAGCACCAGGGCCCCAGCTAGTCTGGCTGAGGGAGAAGCAGTTCAGTTCACAATGATTTACAACGATGAATAAACAAGAAAACGTCTTTGAGTTAAAACTCCCATGCTCCTCTGGAGTCAGGTTTTCTGAGAAAACTCTTTGGCGCATTATCCAGCCTCTCGTTTAAATAAATGTGTTTTGTACAGCTAGGAGGTCCTGGGCTTTGATGTCATTGCTTATCTGTACCGAGGCTCATCATCTCTCTCGCCCAGCCATTTTCTAATGACGCCAAGTCTCTGATCCATTTCGGGAGCTGCTTCTTGAGGCAGAGACTTTAAGGCTGTATCATTTCTGTGACCCAGAAGGAAGCTGCATTTCACTGGGTCACAAAGGAATTCCATGACAGATGATGGGGTCCCAGTGTATGGGAAGGCTCAGTCTGGATGCTTGTTCTAAATAATAGGAAACTGACTTCAAGAGTAATGAGATTAAAATGACCAAAAGGGCAGCAACTTCAGGGACAAAACTGAAATGCAGTGATAATATTTACTGTGTAAATAATTCACCTAGCACAGAAAAAGGCTTAGGATGGGCTCTGAGCACAAAGGGGCTTTTTCATGTCTCAGAATATAATTAATTAAGAATTCAGGATACAAGGTAATTAGAGAAGCTGTAACCTGGAGGCATACTGCTGAATTATTCCCATCATTTTTTACAATGGGTAAATTTAATTTCCCAGTCATGTGGCATAGATTTTAAATTTGGATAATGTGAAGAACAATGTTAATGCATTGCAGTCTGCAAATTAAATTATTTCTTTTGATTTCGACTTTCCAGCAAAAATCAGGCTCAAATGATTGGACCTAAATCATGAAAATGATTGTCAGAGCTGAAAAATACTTGATAGAAAAATGTACAAATTGCAGATGAATCTTGTGACTTCCTTAACACTCAAGTGCCGGTATTACTCCATTTGTAATTATTGTGTGTATGTGTGTGTGTGTGTAAGTGTATTTCTTTCATTGATGTTATATACTGGGGCAGGGGGATGAATATATTATTTCTATTACATAAGGAAGATGATGATGAGTTCCATCGAATAACAAACCATTTTCTTTGACACTGGACCCTGTCAACATTTTGAGTCTCCAGCTAAGACTCATAGAATTAAAAACTAAGCACTAACGTCACTCATGATGAACCAAAAGAAGATGTGCTGCAAAAGAAACTGTGCTTATTGAATTGCCCAATGTGCCCATTATTTCATCCTCTGCTTATTTAAATATTTCCAAATATACCTGTGATGCTTTATCTTAATGCATCAATTATCTACTACCCAAGACGATTACAATGGTTTTCTGGTATCTGTTTTCTCCTATTGTAACTGTAAAAACCCTTCTTTAATTGTACCATTAAAATTACCAAGGGCTCCATTCAAGCCTTTGGCTTCAGAGAAATCTGACTTTGACTCCCTCTGACCAGCTTTGAGACTTTAATGGAGTTTCTGATTTCTCACCTGAAAACTGGTGGTAACAATATCTACCTTACAGAATTGGAGTGGTGATTAAATGAGGTGATGCTTATTAGGTGCTTAGCACTGAGCCTACTACACCAAGTAGGCCTGCAGGCAAGAAACACAAGCCCAGTAGAGATATCCAACCCCGTCCCCCTCAGATAAAAGGACCTCATGCAAGCTTCCTTTCTGATTGATACATTTTGCTTGACAAGCAACAACAGCAATACTAAATAAGCTTTTGTCGGGGGGGGGGAATCACCACACTTCCACCACTCTAACAGTTCCTGTTTTTATTTTCTATGTTCATTTCTATGAACAGTCTTCTGTTCATTCACATAGTTTTCATCATTGTAATCAGAGTAGAGGCATCATTTTATATTCTATTTTTTCACTGTGTATTTTAAACATTTCACTTCTACACAGTCATCAAAATTAAGTTTTAATGATTTGCCTTCCTTATATTTGAGATCTGTGGATGAACTCATGGAAGACAAAGCTTCCGAAGTAGAGAGCTGAAGGGAGGAAGAAAGGAGAAGTGTCCTTAACCTCCCAAGACTGCCATCGGAGAGGATCCCCTTTACTCCCAGATATCCCTGAATAGTGGGTCTGTCCTCTAGGGGGTGAGTCTTGCATTGGAGAATGAAAGTCCTTGGAGACATGGATGCTGCCAAGGGTTCGTGCGAAACCTTGAGGTCTGAGGACCCATTTCCTCCATCAAACCAGCAGGACCTCCTGCTGCTCACAAGGAACAGGTGTTTTCCAGAAACTTCACACCATGTTCTCCAGAGGCAAGCTACACAGTTTTGAAGCTGCTTTAGCAGGGCAAGCGTACTCTTAGGTTTTATGTTAATTTGGGGTAGCTAAAGGAGATCATGGAGTTTACATCCCCCAAGTCACCCTTTGCTGTGCCCACTGATCACAAGTTTAGCATCAAGGGCCACGGGAAGAGTAACCCCACCTCTGGGAGTGTCGCTAGACCACTGGACCACACGTTCCTCCAGGACAAGCCATGCCCTTGTAATCATCTCTAAATATCTGGGGCTGGAGAGATGATCCATGGTCTCCATATGTTCTTATTTTAATTCTGGAAAGAATGTATTTGCATGTTAAATGAGATGACTAAAGCCCTTCCCATCTCCAACTTACTCCTCAGAAGCACCACCAAGATAATATTTTGATGTATACCCTCCAGTCTTTTTCAATGTATGTATGAAATTTGTGTTTACAAAGTTGTGCACAGTTCTGCAACTTGCCTTTTTCACTCCGTGGGAGACCCTGGACATCTTTCCATAACTTTCTTTCAGCAGCTGTGTAATATCACACTATACAGATGCACCCTAATTTATTTCCTAGTCCCCTTATTGGTGGGCATTTTATGCTCTTTCCAGTTGGGGACTGTCACAAACAACAAGGCAAGGTGTAGCATTGAATATATCTTAGCAATTCTATGCAACTATATTGTATGTTAAATGTCTGAAAGCGAAAGTGTTCGATCAGAGGATATACCCACATTAAATGTTGCTAGATATTGTCAAATTAACAGATGCTTAAGACATGTTTGTTGAATTGATTTGAAAGTCTGAGTTCTAAGGCAAAGGCAGCAGAGAAGGAGAGGAGAGCGAAATGGAAGAAGGAAAGAAGGGAGATTAAGAAATAGGTGAAGAAATTGGGAGCAAAAGAAAAAGGGATTCCAACCCTTGATCTAGAGACATAAAATTGAGAGAATCATGACCTCTTCAGGGTAGGTTGTAGTAGGCCAGTATATTGGGGTGGGGGCGGGGGAGGGAAGGCAATCACCTCACATTCAAATAGAGGACCTATGAGCAGAATGCATATTAGTCACAAACACCAGAAAAAAGCAAACTATCTCTTCCAACTCTTTGAGTGCTAAGTGCTTTACATCCTTACCTCCTCTAATCCTCACAGAAACCCTGGAGAATATTTTGCTCCCAATTTGCATTTTGCTCTGCCAGTGCTAGAGACAGTACATTGTACCCCTGAGGGTTGTGCAAAATCACTCCCATGAAGGCGATATTTTGTCATTGATGTAACCCAAGAGCCTGATTCAAAGAATGTGCTGGATAAATATTTGTTGAATAAATGAATGCATGGAAACCAAGACTCATTGAGGTTACATTAAATCAGATAAGATATGAAAAGTAGCTTGCTCACATGTCATATGCACTCAGTACACGGAGGATGCCCTGATAAGTAGCAGATACTAAATCATGCTGTCAGTAAGCATTGGAACAGTGAATAAACTCCAGTTTGCTGCCTTCAAAGCCAGTGACTTCTCACTGCACCATATGGGGCATCCTTGGCTGAAGCCCCCAGAAGAAAGAGGAATTTTGATTTTTTGCTTGGACTGAAATTCATGCAAGGAGAAGGTCAGATAACTGAGAGCAACACATTTTAAAGCAAGCAAGGGAAGAAGTCCTAAAAGGCTTAAGTATAGCCGTGGGCTACTTTTTTTTTTTTTTTT
>JAQZBX010034219.1:0-25076 GCA_029593785.1 Cabassous unicinctus
ACTCACTTTGAAATCTCTTAGCCATAAGAACTCATTTGTATTTACCATTTCCCCCTTATGGTCAAGGTCTTTTTCCAGGTGCATTGCTAGTTGGCACTTGGTAATAATCCCAAGGGCCTGGCACCATGGTCTGTCCTCCTTCACTAGGCACTGCCCCTGTACTCGGGGGATTCTTGCTGTCCCATTAGAGAATGTAGCAGAGCTCCCCAGGATGGGAATTCAATATTCTTTCAGTTATTGTGTGGATCTCCACCCACTGTAAAACACATATTCTTGATTTGTGTTACTCATGGCTGAAAAAGAAAAGGCTTCAGAAAATTTCCTAAAAATCAGATATACTAAATCTGTAAGAGATGACTTTTACCTTCTACTACTTTAGTCGACATTTTCACAAAAATGCTTTCAAGTAATAGGCTTATAGTAGCTCTAACAAAGACCTTACTTAGACTAGACCATTTTTTTAACTTTGATGGAGTTTCTAGGAAGTACCAATTAGCAAAAGATCCAAAGCCGTGGTTCTCAAATTTTAGCATGCATCAGGATCACCTGTAGGGCTTCTTAAAACACAAACCATCAGCTCCACCCCCAGACCTTTTATTCAGTTGGGTCTAAAGTAGGGCCCAATAATTTGCATTTTAAGCAAATTCCCAAGGGATGTTAAGGATGCTGGTCTGGGGACAATACTATGAGAACCAGTGATCTATGTTAATAGAAGAACACTGATGGCAGCACAAGGAGGAAAGCAGAAAAAGTATACGGGACCCAATCTCGGCTTCAATACTCATCTGTATCCCTTTGATTAGTAATTACCCTCTTCAAATGTTTTTCCTGAAAAATCTAGACAGTATTACAGATTAGTTCACAATAATGTTGACACTTGTCTAACAGAACTTTAAAGTTCTTTTAGGGCCTGGAATAATGGTATTAAGTAATTTTTAGTCTATCAATATTCAATGTCTGACACAAGATGCCAATATGGCCAAGGTTGAAGCCTCAACTGTTAGCTTCACTTTGGTCCACAGCCATAGTTTCTACTATTCACCTTGGCCAACTGCCTCAGGAGGCATGCCAAGAGTTACAAGGGAAATGGACAGGAATGTGTCATTGGACACAAATCCATCACTGCTACTGGAAAAACAACCCAAATACACATTTACTATGGACATATCTCACAATGACCTTGAGGCTAAAACTAGAGATGAGACCTTGCAACAAAATGTGTTTTGGAAATCTTGGAAACTCTTCAACCTCTTCTGACTTCATCAAAAATCATGGAAAAAGAAATTCAGAATTAGCTGTTTTCAAATGATGATAATCTAAGAAACACATGCAATTTTAAAATGCAATTGGCTGGGGACTACTTTACTTGAATGTATTAGATGGACCTCTCTGATTTTTTTAAAATATAAGCTAAATGTAAACATACAGTGCAAATGAATTTATGGACTAGAAATCAACTGATAAAACCAAAATAATCCAGGACAACAAGTGGTGCCTAAAATAATTACGGCATGAATATAGATGAAGAATGAAAGAAATACACATTAAATAAAATGAATGACAGGATAAGTTAGAGGGAAAGGGACCAAAGCAATCAAGAGTAGCAGCTGGAGAAACAAGTAGATGAAGGGGACAATAATATCTTCAAGATATATAGGACTGGGCCCAGAAAAGATAATGCAGTCTGTGAATACAGCTGAGAGAGTCAAGTAAGAATAACCAGCTTGAACCTGAAGATTGTGACTGGGCAGGCCAAATTCAACAGAGGAAAACCCTTTTTAATCCTCTGAGTGAGAACAAATAAAAAAATGATAAACACTGAGTCAACTGTTCCTTTATTCAAACATTCACTGACACCCATTAGCCACTAGATATCTTAGCATTTGATTACACATAGTCAAAAATGACCAATGAAACCCACTCAAGCAGAACATTCAAACTAAGAAGGCAGACTAGTACCACAACATGGTCAAATTCTGCTATATAACTTATTACAGTTTTGAGGCTCAGGCCTACTGTCACATCTAGCTTACAGTATTGTTTTATCTATATAAGTCATGCTTACATCAAGAATCAGAGCAAGACCAACAAGAACAAAGTTATGGAATATAACCAGATTATCAGTACAATGAAGTGAATTTTTATTTACAACACTCTCTGCAGGGCTAGACACGAGTGAAGAATGAACAATAAATAGCAAGATATACAAAAGCTGCTATGCAGGTCACTGAAGCAGGACTCACTAAAGAAAACTGCTTTTTTTTAAGTGCGCAAAGTGAGATAACTATAGGTGTTTGGGAAACTGCTGCCTGAGTATCATAAAAAGAATGAAATTGCTCTTTTGTGACCAAAGGCATCAGGCCTATCATAACCTAAAAGGCAATGCTAATAGCAAAAGCAACTCTGAAGTGACAACAGACATAGATCAAGGCTCAACACTTGCTTAGTGTGAACTACAGATCTCACAACAGCTTTCATCCAATTTCAAAAGAGTGTATCATTTTCAAAAACAAGGGATATTGCAGCAAATGTATCACACTAATGCAATATGTTAATAATAGGGTGGTATATGGGAATTCTGTATTTTATGCATGATTTTTCTATAAACCTACTTCTCTAATAAAAAAATAAAAACAATGGGCAATAATATGGACTCATGCATTATTTTTCAGATTTATATCCTTCCTACTTCCCAGAAGGTATTTACAAATAACACATTTATACATAACACATAATATTTAAACCGAGCTCATCTAATAGAAGTTCCTGCAAAAACTAGAGATGAGTAGATTACTAGCTTCAGCTATAAATCTGACTGACTTTTTTTGCAAAGCTTAAGCGATAGATGTCCTTACATAATTTTCATTTTCTAGCAAACAGGAAGCATACATAATTTTTTACATAAACATTTTCCTTGGAGCTAAGTTCAGCAGAAATTTAGGTCAATTTACTATGTAAAAGACATTCTGTGACATATTGAACAGCATTATTAACCGTTATTTTGCAGGAGATATCAAAACAAAAACAAATTCTTAAGGCAATTTCCTAATCAAGCCTCTGTATAAAAACAGAAAGCATAAAAATAAACTACAGTTTAAGGATGGCATTTCTGCAGAAGGCTCAGACAATACAGTTCAAACATTTATATTCTGCTTTTTCCTAGGCTTACAAAAGTAAAAAATCTAGAGATACTTAATACATATTAGAACCATGGGGCACGACCTTGATCATGTATAAGAATCACCTGTGATTGAGTATTTACACCTTCTAAGTAGTATCTACGATACAGCTATTCTATAGTGTTGATTAAAGAGAGTGCCACAAAGGAATAAGACGATTAATGAAAAAAGGCTGTGAAAGGATTTAGCAGGATAACTTCTCTAATAGACATTCAATACATGTTATTTTTCTACCTTCCAGAGAAAACAAGGAAAGCTGGCATTCCCCTGTGGAGAACAGGGAGTCATACTTCTTAAATTTTTGTCCAGAGAGAATGAGACTAGTTTACTCTAGTGAAAATCCTTTCAAAATGTTAGAATTTTCTCAAATTCATGTGTCAGTAACAATTTTGTAGTAGAACGTTAAAACAGATATATAAGCTTCTGTCTAAAGTTGCTGGGCTTTCTCTTCAGAGCCAGAGCCTCCAGACTTCCAGAACTCCAATACTGACATACTGTGCTGCCTCCTGTGGTTCCAACGGCTCCCCGGGATGAGATCACAGCTTGCCTCATTTGTTTTCTTTATATTCTATTCTGAACCATAGTTGTCATTTGTAACTTTCCCATAAAATTATACTTTTCCAACTTGTTTTCTGAATGAAGGACTTTAGCTGAGCATGCAAATCCTAGGCTTTCTAAATTTTATAGAACATAGAATTCAAAAAAATAAATGTACAACCTACATAATCAAATGCAAAAACAAATTCTTCTCTACTGGGTAATTCAATCTACAAATTCAAAAAAACCA
Organism: Cabassous unicinctus; assembly: GCA_029593785.1. NCBI lineage: Eukaryota > Metazoa > Chordata > Mammalia > Cingulata > Chlamyphoridae > Cabassous > Cabassous unicinctus. The sequence continues at coordinate 3,967 of JAQZBX010034219.1, forward strand.
CTTATTGTACACCTTTAACCTGCAGGGTCTATGTTATGTGCTGAAGACAGGAAAATGATCAAGGTCCTTGCCTTCAAGCAGCTTATAGCCTAGTAAGGAAGACAATTAAACCAACAATTGCAGTGTGCTTGTTAAGGACTCTGGGGAAAAAAAGGGTGGGCAGGGGGCTATGAGTGCTTACAGGAGGAGAATCTAATTTAGAATAATGGGATCAGTTAATGATACCCCATGGAGGTATTTAGAAAAATATGAAATAATTAGAAAAAAATGGCAGTACCGCTCATATTTAGGAGTGTCCAAACTGAATTTAAAAACAGAGCAACTTCAATTTACTCAAGAGAAAGAAAGAAAATTGTATTTTTTCACGTGGCAGTCTAGTAATCCACTAACCCTCTAAAAACAATTCGACTACTTTTCAATGGAAAAGAACCTGATTTCATTGTGGCTGTATCGTAATTACAAGTCTTCTATTACTGCTTAATAAAATTTTAAATCACTATTTTAAAATCAAAGAAAAGGATAGCATCTAAAACATGTCTACCTAATATTCATAAAAGCTTTCTGCAGAGCTGCATAAACTAAAGTCCTCCTAAAAATTCCATCTGGTACAACAGAAATGACAACCTGGAGAACCGGTAGCCCAGAAGGAAGAAAAACTATCACTCAATTTGCTTTCTTAAACCAAGCACTTGGAAATAAGGACTACCCCGATTCCTTGAAACTGACTTTCAGCGGCGGGATTTAGAAAAGAGAAGCACATTTAAACAAGGTAGGGAAGAGAAGAAAATCAGAGTGAAGCGAAAAGAGTGAGAGTTAAGGAAGTAAAAGAAACGAGAGAAAAAGATTCGTTAAGAAGCCGAAAACAGAAGAACTAAAGGATGGAAAAAGACTAGATGATGGAATTGGAAAGAGTGGCAAAGAACGGGAAAAGCAGGGAGGAAATGGGGGTGGGGGAGGTTGGGGGAAGGGCTGTCCACAAAAACATTTGAGAAGGAAGAAGAGAAAGGTTAAGGAAGAAACTGGGACTACCTCCACTCGGAAGAAAACTAGATCGGCATACGTACGGTAGAGGGCCAGATAAAGAGGCAGACAATTTTAACCTCCCTTTTCCTGTCTCTATGGCCCAGAGTGGGGGGAAGAAGTGGTTCCCACGTCCCAGGGAAGGAATTCCGGCGCAGCCTTCAGAAGCTGGAATCTGAGAGTCGCGGTGCCATTCGCCCGGTCCCCAGCCCGTCTCCATCCCCCTGGAGGGGAAGCGGGGCGGGGCCCCTGGGCGTCCCGGTTACCTGGACAGGGAGTCCACGCTGGGCGGCCGCGCCGCCGCCGCCGCTAGCTGGGAGCCGAGACTCTCGCAACTCGAGCTCTTCTCCATGGCGCGGCGAGGATGGCGGCAGCGAGAGGCTGGCTCGACCTCGGGCTGCCGGGCGGGAGGAGCGCAGGGCGGAGTGCGCCGGGCAGGGGCCGCTGTCAGGCGGGCGCCGGCCCGAGGGGGAGACCGGAAGCGGCCATGTTCCCCCAGGCTGCACCGCGCCGGGCCGCCGCGCTCCCGGATGCCGGCTCTCGCTGCGTGGGCCCGCGCTCCCTGCGTGGTCTGGCGCGCCGCGAACGCGCGGGAGGGCTCCGGGGCCGGCGCCCCGAGGGCGGGAGCGCGCGGGCGCTGTGCTCGAGGGGAAGCTGGGGCGGGGAGAGGGGTTAGGGAGAGGCGATGGTAGCAAGGGGAGACAGCGGCGAGGATGCGAGGCTCGGGGGTCCTGAGGCAGGAATGTGGGGGTCTGAGAATGAGAGGACACGGGGTGAGGGGACCGAAAGGCCTTGGAGGAAATGGAGGGAGGAAGCGACTGCCGGGGCCTTGAAGGATGAAGATACGGGAGAAGAGGGGGCGAAAGGTCACTGCGGGCGGAAGATAATCTGGGGGTGAGGATGGACGCTGTGGAGGCGCTGCCAACTACCTGCGTGGCAACCCAGGCCGGGAGGCTCCCCAGCCTCCGTGTCTGTAAAACAGGAAGAATAGCCTCGCAGAGTACATGATAGATGTGAAGTGTTAAAACATCCTTAGCACACAGTAGGCGCCCACTAAGTGCTGGCTGGTACTCCTACCTACATCATAAGGGTTGTTAGGACGGAATGGACCAAAGTACACAATTTCAAACAGAGCTTCGATACGTGGCTGTTGTTTTGAGGGGAAGATACAAGAAAATAAGAAATGGTTGCTAGGGAGAAGGTCATGGGAAAAGTATACCCCGGCTACGCTTCCTCTGGCCCAGCGTTGGTGAAGAGGAACTAGAGAAGAAGCTCAAACTTTCAGTCCCACTGTGACTTGATCCGCTTGGTCAGGAAGTGTCTGCAGAGCAAAACTACTTTGGCATTAATCCATTGTCCACGCAAAGAGCTGTGAAAGAGGAAATGGGGAGGGATTTGATAAATATGCAAAAAGAATTAGACACATATGCTACTGAATGCGGAGATGTTAGAGGACAATTTTTAGTGATCTTTCCCTGCCATCACAAATTCCTATGCAGGCCAGGAAGGGAGGGTAGGGAGATGGAAATGTGATAAGAGAGCAGGAATTGGGTAAAGAGGAAATGCTTTGGCTGTAATTTTCTGTTACAGAGGATACAGGAAGGACATAGAAAGGACACCATAAAGGAATTTCTCTGATTGAAACTAAATCCCAGTCACCTGATGCATGGGGTGTAAAATTATGCAAAGGTTATTTCTGTAAAAAAAAAAAAAATTAGATAATAAAATCCTTTAAAACCCCTTCCTAGGGTAAAGAAGTATCATATTTCTTTAAACTAGACTTAACTTACGCTGAACAATTGATGTTTTTAAGGAAATCTTAAAGTATATAGGACCAGTGAAATATTAACATGCAAAGTACATAACAAAGTCCCGTAACAGCCTAGCACAGTTGTGCTCAGCAAGAGTGCTTACTAAGGACTGTGTTTACGCACAAAGGCTTATCCTTTCTCTCCCATTATGCAGCGTGGCAGGGATAGAATGGCAATCAATCATTTTTATTTCTGTGAGTTTCAGTGAGACCTTAACTGTACCTCTCTGATAGGCAAAGAGATTAGGTAGTCAGAAAGAAACACTTAGACATAAACACCTGCAATGATTCATAAAATAATTTTCTTATTTCTTCCCCATCTCTATCTATCTTCTAAAATTGATCACTCATTGCTCTGGGAGTGATTGGGGTGATGAATGCACAAACATGTGATTATACCAAACACCACTGATTTTACTCTTTGGATGGATTTATGCTTTATTAATATGTATCAATAAAACTGAAAGGAAAAAAAAAAAACAAAGGGACACCAGGCTCCAAGCCTGCAGCAGGCAACAATGTCTGGATTTAACAGAGCTATTTTGTTCCCACTAATCTCATTCTTACAATCACCTTTTATTTGTGGCAAATGATCTTGGTTTCCATTTATGCTGGTTATAGTAAACGTCCTTTTAAAAGAAATGTATTTAGGTTTCAAAAAGTGAGCAGATTATAAAATGCTAATACATACTAATTGTCACAGTGGTCTGTGATATGCAGAAAAGACAAAAACTGTGCAAATAATGAGTGAAGTTGAATGGGAATTGTATCAGGCAACCAAATGGAAATATTCACATTTTCAACTTTAACATTTCTGGTGCAGAAAAAAAAAAATTGATCACTCATTATCACCTGATACTTTGACTTAGATTTCCCGAGATAAGTATAAAGTCTGATGAACCCTTGAATGAGTGACCCATGTACCTTCTCCTCCCTGGTTCATCTCTAACATTGTTCATTGAGCACTTGAAACCATCTGCCAGGTAGTATAATAATTTGTATATGGGTCTATCTAGTGATTAACTGGCAACAGTACAGAACTAGAAAAACTTGCACTGGAATCCTGGTTCTGTCACTTTTCTTGCTCTATGACTTTGATTAAGTTGCTTATCAGTTTTCTTGTCTCTAAAACAGGACTTTAAAAACCTACATAATAGGTTGGTTGTCTCTATGCAGAGTCTGTTGCATAGTAGGCCCTCAGTAAATGGGTCTATTGCTATTATTACTTATTCTTCCACTGAACTTACTGCATTACTTCTAAACTAAATGGTAAAACAGTAAATTCTCAGAGTGAAAAACAAGCAAAGTAGACTTTAATCTCAGCTGAAAGTTAAATTAGTGCTGAATTTCTTTTCTTACATGTTGGCTAATATGCTGTATACTCAAGAGAAATCAACTTGATTAGGACCTTCTATACCTTATTTTTCTCATCTTTTAAAAGAACATTTCAGCCTATCCTAGGTCATACAGTAACTGTGGCTACACTCAAATTACAGTCTAGGCTGTAAATGGTTAACTTGAAGTCTTCCTAAAAATAATTTTCTCATTTGTAATCTAGGCCAGCATTTCTCAAACTATTTTGTCTTATTTTGTTTTTAATTTCTAAAATGTCACCAATATATTTTTTTTAAGATTTATTTATTTATTCTCCCACCCCCTCCCGTTGTTTTGCCCTCGCTGTCTGCTCTCTGTGTGTTCTTCTGTGTCTGCTTGTCTTCTCTTTAGGCAGCACCGGGGACCAATCCCGGGACCTTCCAGAGTGGAGAGAGGCACTCAATCTCTTGCGCCACCTCAGCGCCCTTGTCTGCTGTCTTATCGTGTTTCCCGTGCATCTTTTTTGTTGCATTATCTTGCTACGCCAGCTGTCTGTGCCAGCCAGCACTCCTGTGTGGGCCAGTTCTCCACATGGGCCAGCTTGCCTTCACCAGGAGACCCCAGGAATCAAACTCTGGACCTCCCATATGGTAGATGGGAGCCCAATTGCTTGAGCCACATCCACTTCCCATACTTTTTTAAAATATAAGAAAAAATAATTGATAAAAAAAATGGAATTTTTTAAAAGCAAAGGCTTGCAAAATACAAGGCCATTTTTTTCCAGTAAATTTAACATTTGTAAAATTACTCTGTAAAAGTTGCATAAAAGTTTCTGTCCTTACCTAATCATGGACTGGCAACATACAGTTCATGGACTGGTACTGGCTGGTGGATCACAGTTGGAATACCACTGATTTGGATCTATGGGTTTGCTTCCAATTAGCTAATCAGAGACTGTTTATTAGAAGATATGAATCATAATAAGGATATAAACTTCTTTAGAGATAGTAAAGTGGTGAGTTATGAATAGACTAGTAGAGGGATACTTCTGCTTCCCTTAAAACTCATATGCCAAAAACATGATCCTTAGAAACATCAGGCATGCATGAACCTTATAATTATTTCTATCCGAAAATGTAATTTTTTTATTACTTTGGTTTTGGGACTTCCACTTATAGTATGGAGGAGTAAGCTCCTAACAGACTAAACTATTCACAAATAACTATAAACTCTAGACAACATACCAAAAAAACAACTACCTGAGAGCTCTGGAGAGTGCACAGAAGCAGGCATAGTTGGGAGAGGAGTCAAAATTTGGAGAAAGCAACCAACACAGAGTTTCCCATATTGGGTGGCCTTGACCTATGGGCAGGCCAAAATCACAGTGCAGTGCAGGGTGGTACAAACCTCATAGAAAGCCTGCTATCTTTCCAGGACTGAGGAGCCTGGGAAAATAGCCCAGGGCAGCTAGAAAGAGAGGCAGGAATCCCAAAAAAAGAAAGTGCCAGGGAAGGGGAGCCCCACATTCTGTATATTAATTCTGCCTGAATCTCTGGCTGAACCTTACTTTGATTTGAATAACACAGAGACAGAGGTAAAATGCAAGCAGCCAAGATAAAAAATTGAACATATCCCAGATCAAAGCACTAAAGTGATATTTGTATTGTAGCCCACTGTAAGCAAAGGAGAGTTTCCATTGTGTCTCTAACCAAGTTAATTTCCTGCAAAACAAAAGCATAAACACTTTCCAGAGGAACATACCAAAATCCAGAGACTTAACAACATAACATTCATAATGTTCAAGACACAATCCAAAATCAGTTGATACACAGAGTACCAAGAAAACGGGATCACTGAGCTATACCTGCTCCTTTGTTGCTGTTATGCTTTCTTTTTTTTTTTTAGGAGGTACTGGGGACTGAACCCAGGACCTCATACATGCAAAGCAGGTGCTCAACCACTGAGCTACACCCACTCCCACAAGATGTTAATACAAGAGAAAAACAAAACAAAACCTTATGCCAAGTGAAAGAAACCAGACACAAAGTACTACATGTTGTATGGTTCCATTTATATAAAATATAAATATAAGTCAATTTATAAAGATGATAATTGGTTAGGGGTTATGTAGGGTAGGGAAGGATAGAGAGCTTGAGAGGTGACTGCTAAGGGGTGTGGAGTTTTTCTTTTTGGAGTAATGAAATTGTTCTAAAATTTTTTGTGGTGATGGATGCACAACATTGTGATTATACTAAAAGCCATTGATTATACACTTTGGATAGACTGTATGGTATGTGAATATATCTCAATAGAACTGCTTTAACATAAATAAATAAGCAAGATTAGCCAGAAATAGCAGCTATGTACAGCAGGAGAAGCATAGAGAGATTCAGAGGTGATGAATTTTTTTCTTTGTTTGCTGTTTTTTTTTGTTTTTTTTTTTATTGAAATAATGAAAATGCTCTAATAATGATTGAAGTGATGAATGCACAACTATGTGATTATGACAAAGACCATTGAGTGTATACTTTGCATGGATTGTATGCTTTATTAATATCTATCAATAAAATTGACTTGTTTAAAAAAAGAAAGTAAGAAAAAGGGGCCCATTCCAAGGGAAAGATAGTCAACAGAGGCTAAACTTAAACGACCCAGATGTTAGAATGGCTGATGACTCTGAAGTAGCTAATATAACTATGTTCAATGAGGTAGAGGTGAATACATTGTAATCAATGAGAAGGCAGTAAAACTCAGCAGAGTAATCAAACAATACAGAAAAAATATAGCAAAAGAAATCAAACATATAGAAAGATCCAAGGGTTGTGGGAATATTGCAGAGTAGGAGGCTCCAGGTTTTAGTCCCTCCACCAGAACAACTCTTAAACGAACAGGAACTGTCTGTAACACCGATTTTGAAACTTCAGAGTTCAGGAGAACACGGTACAGAATCCAGGGAAGAGCAGGAGAAAGAGGCTGGTAAATTATGGTATAGACTGTAAGTTGTTCTCTCTGCACAGCGGTTACTGGCACGCGTCCCCCATTCTCGCAGGAGGCTGCCATGGCGTCCAGCCCCTGGCTAACTCACTGGTGACAGAAAAGGACATAAAAATGCTCTTCCCCAAGACCAGGGCTGGGCACGGCCAATTGCTGACCATGACTTTTAATAAGCGGCTTTGTATCACAGGGGTCCCGGCTCTGAGGGCAGCCATTGTTCCAACCTGTCCCTGACAAAGGTGATGGTGGGGGAGACTTAAAGAGGCTACACTTGCTCAGGGCTGCACTTGCGGGGCAGGTCAAAAAGCTCAGCTTGGGGACCCCTGGAAGAAGCTTCTGGCAGAGCTTCCTGATACCCTCTCCAGGGTGGTATGGATCCAGTCGTGCCCCTTTCATGGGCCCTGGCCCTGTTTTATCTGGGAAAGCCTGACCTGGGAAAGTCCTCTCTGGCAGAATTTGCCTTCCAAGCCAAAGCGGCTTGAGACAAAGAAAGGAATATGAGAAACCATAGAGGCAGACAGCCTGGGGCAAAGTCCTGCCTGCTTCAAACACCAAGGATAGGGAGGTCTCCTGGGAAAAAGAGGGGGCATTCAAACTCCTGTAAAGTGGGGAACTCCAAAACAACAAACAAGCACGAGCCCAGGACAAGACGCGGGCCCAGAAGAGGCAGGAGGACCCTCCACTCTACATTTGCTGTGGGCAAACCTTCCTGGCAGGATGGCTGAAGCTCAAGAAAATCTCTATCTTATCACCAGCTGGTTAAAAAAATCAAGAAACAGGCATTTCAGGGAATAAATCCCAGAAGTAACATTTAAAAATATTAAATATGCAATGTGAAACAAAAAGGTACAAGACAGGGGAACAGATGTAGCTCAAGCAGTTTAGCGCCCACCTCCCACATGGGAGGTCCTAGGTTCGGTTCCTGGTGCCTCCTAAAAGAAGACAAACAAACAACGAGCAGACTTCGAGCAAAAACAAGGAGCAGACAATGAGAAAAAACAAGCAGACAGGCAAACAACAAGCAGACAATGAGCAACAACAAACAAGCAGGGAGCAGATGTGGTTCAAGCAGTTGAGTGCCCGCCTCCCACACATTATGGGAACCCAGAAGGAGAAGAATGAGAGAAAAGGGCAAAAGAAATATTCAAAGAAATAATGACAGAGAATTTCCCAAACTTAGCAAATGATGTGAACACGCACGTCCAAAAAGCCCATAGAATACCAAACAGGATAAGCATGAAGATAGATACATTCTGTCATGTACTGATCACACTAACGAATTTAAGGACAAGGAGCAAGTTCTGAAAGCTGCAAGAGAAAAGCAATGTGTTATGTATAAGTGAGTCCCAACTAGATTGAGTGCCAGTGTCTCATCAGAAACCATGGAGATAAGAAGGCAGTGGGTTGTAATACTCAAAGTGCTGAAAGAAAACAACTGCCAACCAAGAATTTTATATCCGGCAAGACTTTCTTTCAAAAATGAGGGAGACAATATAAGATAGCTGTACTTAGTTATAAATCCCTCAGTCGTGATCCTTCTATTTCTATTATTTGAACCTATAATTTTCTACTTACTTGTTGAGTGTATTTCTCGGAGGCTGACAGCCTTCGGATGGTTCCTGTGCCGGGGGAGCCCTGCAGCCCGGCAGATATGCGGCCATCTCCAACTCTCCAATTCTCAGGCTGCCCTGGACGACTACCAGATGATGGTGGTGGGCAGCCCCAGCCCAAAAGGAAGGCGTGCCTTCAGCTGCAAGCACAACATTCCATTCCTCTGCCCCATGGTATCTACGTCCTTTCTCAGCCTGAAGTAGTCAGAGTGGACATCGTCCCAAATCCCACGAGATTGAGAAATGAACAAAAACAAGGGGGAGTGTTACTGCTGACTAGAGCAGATTGAGTGTTATTGTAGTTGTCTTGTCTTAACTGAGTAACATGTAACATTGATATAAAAAAAATAAATTTTACAAAGGAAAAAAAATGAGGAAGAGATTGAGACATTCCCAGATGAGCGAAAGCTGGGTGAGTTCATCACCACTAGACCTTCCTACCAGCCATGCTAAAGGGCGCTCCTCAGGCTGAAGGGAAGGGGCACTAGACAGTGTTCCGAGCAGCTCTGTGCTGGTTTGAAACTGTATGTACCCCCAGAAAATCATGTTCTAAAGCCAATCTATTCCTGTGGGTGTAACCCTATTCCATCAGAACTATCTTTTTCTATGTGTCTTGGGATAGAAATCTAACTTTGTTTCTCACAATTGGTAGTAAAAGTATTAGAAGAAAATAGAGAAGACTATGTTTCATAATTATTGAATGGGAAAGACCTTCCTAAGCAATACAGAAAGCCCAGCAACTAAAACGGAAAAGACTAACAGATTTGAGTATATAAACATACAACGGTTTGGTCTGGTGAATGATACGTAAACAAACATTAAAGGCAGGTGATGGACTGGAAGAAAATATTTGCACATATTAAATAAAAAGAGTGAAAATGGCCATAATATCTAAAGAGTGCCTACAAACCATATAGGCCGCAATTGAGCAGGGAAATGGGCAGAGGACATAAAAAGGTATTTCATGGACAAATAAGTACAATTGGCCAGTGTATTAGTCAGGGTTCTCTAGGGAAGCAGAATCCATAGGAGATATCTGTCAATAGTATGAGATTTTACAAGAGTGTCTCACGTAACCGCGGGGATGCACAAGTCCAGGTTCTGCAGGCAGGCTGCAAGCCAGGAGCTCCAATGAAAGTCCAATGAAGGTCCTGGATGAGTTTCCGGGAGACGTTGGCTGTCCAAAGACGAGCTGGGAAGTTCTCTCTGAATGCTGAAATCACTTCCCCTTTTAAGGCATTCAACTGATTGGATCAAGCATCACTCATTGCTGACGGCAATCTCCCTGGTTGATGCAGATGTAACCAGCCATCCACGCAGTAAACTCACTGATGACTAAAGCCCATAAATGTCCTGGTATTACAGTTAGCCCAGTGCTTGCTGGACCAGACACCTGGGCACAATTACCTGGCCGAGCTGACACATTAGCCTGGCCATCACAGCCAGTTAGATGCTAGGCCTCACTGGTAGTAGGAAAGATGACAATTACAATAGCAATGGCACTTTTTCACGCACTGGGCTGGCAAAATGGTCAGTCTTATGGATGATAATTAGTATTTGTAAGAGACTCTAACTCATACACTGTCGGAGGGTGTATAATTTGGCATTGCCTCATTTGGAGGTATTTTTGGTATTATCTATGAAAATTAATATTCTCTTTGATCCAGATACTCCACTTCTAGGAATCTAGCTCAAAATTTGCTTATGTGTGCATGAAGATATATATGCAAAGTTGTCCATTATAGCCACAGGTACAAAAATAGGAAGTGGTCTGTCTGTTATAAAGTGCCACTCCACAGCTATTCAAGATCTCTAAGAAAGGTTGTAGCAAAAACAAACAAAAAATTGTCAAATAAAATAGATTAGATTCATAAATATTGAGAAAATTAAATACATTTAAATACATTTAAATGTATAAAATGCATACTGCAAAAACAAGTATCAAATAGTAATCATGGGGAATGGATGTAGCTCAGTGGTTGAGCACCTGCTTCCCATGTTCGAGGTCCTGGGCTCAATCCCCATTACCTCCTACAAACAAACAAACAAACAAATGAAAAAACCATCTCTCATTGGGGAGAGGATGTAGCTCAGTGGTTGAGTGCCTGCTTCCCACATACAAGGTTCCAGATTTGATCCCTGGTACCTCCTTAAAAAAAAAAAAAATAGAATCATTGTTACCGCTTGGAAAGGAAAGTTACTTGGATTGAGGAAGATGAGAGTGAAGTGGAATTTTAACTTTCTTTCTATATATTTTGGGACTTTATAAAGCTTTAAGATCAAGTATATGTTTATGTAAGTTGAAAAGCAATGAAAATCAAGAAGCAAACGTATAAAGGTATCCGAAATTGATCTTTAACAATAATAATTAGATAATGTAAAATATTATTATGACAAGCAATTTTCAAACCTCTTTTATATGTACAATATTATCACTTTATCTTTACAGTCATCCTGTGAATTAGATAAGTAGGTATTATTACCCCCATTTTATAGCTGAGGAAACACTCTTAGAGAACTTAATTTGCCATCGTTTGTATTGTTTATTTACTGAAAATGCAATTTCTTTTCTCATCAAGAGGTAAGAGGCAAATGTAAGGAGCTTGTCCTATGGGTGTAGGAAAGGAAAGTTCACCCTCAGAAGGCAGGTTCGTGGGTTTAGTTCACTCTGCAGAGTTCACAGAGCCAGCCATCACAACAGCACCATAGACTGATGATTCTGAAGAAGACCAAGATGACTAAAACTGTCATAGGATCGTGGCATAATCAACTAATAAATGAATGTGCTTTACGAACAATTAAATGCTGTGCAAATAGCAGTTATCATAGTGGCCTCTTCAAGTACTAGATGGCTTAATAGAGCCATAGACCCTGAGCAGAATCTCGTTCTAAGGCTTCCTGGAGAGCAGTCATTTGACCTCAGGAGCTGTGTAAAGTGGGGCCAATTGACACCTTCTTATACCACATGCACACAATTGCAGAAGCTAACATAGGCAAATCGGGATGTAAGGGTTGAGGTGATACTTGTAAAAAATCCAGTGCAGTGCCTGGCACATTATATGTGCTTTATGAGTGGTAGTTCTCCATCTAATTCATTAGAAGAATGACAGAGGCATATGGTAAACGTCAGACAAAAGGGCAGACAACTGAGATTACTAAAATTTTGGTGGTGATTGAAGGCCACAGCTACTAGCTTTTTTCTTTAGTGACCTCAGGGATGTGTTAAACAATATCGACAGATAGAACTATCTGAAATAGTTTTTTTTTTAAAGATTTCTCTGTTTGAATCTATTTATTTCACCTACTCAGGTAGTATGTTCTCTGCGATGGTCATTTAATCTATCAGTTGTCATTTTGCGTTGTGTATGTTCATTTGTCTCACTTTGATGACAGTTCTCAAACTACACAGCTGTGGGCATGTTGCCTTCCTTCTTTGATTCATTAAAATTGCTTTCACATTCATGGCATTTTCATGACTGCTTGATATATTGCTTTAGGCACTGGGAAACAGATAAAAGATTTTTGGCATCTTGGGAAGGTTGAATTTGTCTTGAAAGAGATTACATTGTTATTGAATCTCCCGGAAAGTGTTGTATGAACTGTCAAGCTTTGGTACCTCGGTTTTCAGTGTCTAATGTTGGATATCTAACGTATATCATATTTATGTGGTGTGAGTTGCTCATGCTTTCAAAGTCACCCACTGGAGTTCTGTACAAAGCACAATGCATGAGAGCTAAAGGGGTGTAGGAGGCAGCCACCTCTCCTTGAACTTAAATGAATTTGGGCTGAAAACAACAACAACAAAATCCACATATCTCCATTTAGAGTTGCAATCACTTTGAAACATTCAGAATTGAAGATAAAATTGATTCAAAATGATGTGAACCTGCTTTTGGTTCCTTCTCTCTTGTCACAGCCAAATGATTATGACATATCCTTGCTAACAACTTTTCCAGCCTAATAGTAATGCTCTCACACCTCCTTCAACTCTTTGCTCAAATGTCTCCTTCTGGAGGTCTACACTGAATATCCTATTTAAAATTGCACATACACCCCTGCACTCCTTTATCTTCCTCTAATTTTTTTTTCATGTGATTTACCTACTTATCACACCTTTTGTTTATTATCTGTCACCCCAGTTGGATGTAAGCTTCATGAAAGGATCCTTGTCTGTTTTGTCCACTGACATGTCCTAAACATCTAGAAGGATTTGGGGCACAGAGTAGACATTGAATAAAGGTATCTTTGATTGAATGAATGCTATGTCTCATAGCTGCCACCAGGAAAATTCTTGACCTGACTGGATGTGCTCTTGAGAACTCTACCTAAGCTCGTGGGAAAATGGCATTCATGCAGACGAAGCTCGGGAGAGCAGTGACGCCCTGGAGAACGTGCTCTCTCGGCAGAATGTGCTCACATTCTTTCCCTTTCAGGCAATCTGCTCTTGACTAGGTTTACTTCTAAAAGGCATGCTCATTTCTTTCAGTGCTTTCACTTAATTTGTGATTTATAATACCCTAATAGCTCAAAATATAGCATCTGTGCAGTAGAACAAAGATGAAAAAATAACAGCATTCTTTGTATTACCCACATAGAGAGCTTTGATTCTCCATATAATAGAGATCTTCGGATCTCTGTGTTTAAATTCCAAATCTTGGATTCCATCATCACAATACTATGTTGTTAAATGCTATTCATACACTCTGAAGGTCTTAGCATGAATTAATAATGATTTTTTTTAACTAAGAAGGGAAAAGGAAATTAAAAAAAAAAAAAATCAGTGACATGCTTAGCAGTAATTTAGTGGCAAAGAAGAAACAATGGCAAAAATGCTTCTTTCCCCCACCCCACCACTCCAGGTTCATAGTTCCACAGAATTCATCTATGTGTTTCGGGGTCAGCAAGGTTTACAAAAAGGAAACTTGTATAGGGAAATGGAGGGGAATAAAAGAGATGAGTGCAAACAACTCTGAAGGAAGTTGATTGTGAAGTGTCACTTACAGGAGTAGTGGTAGAAGGCAAAATCTGTATAATTAGACCCTTGGAATATAATTTAAAGTTTAATAGTTCAACCCTTACTGAATCAGGAATATTCAAACAGGTCTACACTGATGCAATAGACTCAGAAAACAAAGAACCAAACTAAACTAGGCAAACAGATTTTGACCTACTAATCCGTGTTTGCTCTAAAGACATTCCCTAGGTAGCAGTCCTCTTCACTTAACTTGAATTTTTGTAAATATTTATTGAAACCCTACATTTTCCACAAAGGATGTGAGGTGGCTTATAACAAAACATACATGAAAAAACATTTTTTAAAAAAGACCAAGAAAAAAAAAATACGACTTTGTATAATTAAAAGAAACAAATTTGGCATTGAGCCTCCTGGCAGCGATATCTAAAATAAAAAACATAATCAGTTATGTTGTTCCCATTGTCAGAAAGGAGGGAGCATATGAATTTCTTGGAAGAAAATCTTTTTCTAGCATTGAATTATACAAGAAATTTCTCACTGAAATTTTATATAAAAGATATAGAGTGATATAGAAAAAGACATTCTCAATAACATTTTTTGTAGCAAAATGTTATGGCTGTTTCTTGTAACAATTTTTAAATGAAAACTGAGGCTGTGACCAGAAATAAGTACAAAGTTCCTTGAGAGAATGGCACAGGCATAACCAGCTCAAGACGGGCTGGGAGGAGGCTTTCTGGAAGAGGTGATTCCTGAATTTAAGGAGTCTGAGTTAGCCAGACGAGGGAAGTTGGCAGGGGCATTGCCGGCAGAGCAGTGTGTCTCTGCCGTGCTCTGAAGTTCAAGTCGTTAAGGCATCGTTATGCCAGTCTGGTTTCTCGTTTATACGAGTAATCCAGCAAAAGGTACAGTCACTACCATTCTCAAAACCTCAGCTGAATAATCCTATCTTGATTCTGTTCCCATGAGAACAGATGGAAATCGGAGCCACCTACTTACAGGTAACACAATTTAACCTCTCTGAAGTGCTCACGGCTGCCCCTCAGAACCCACGTTTCTAAGATACAAAAATGCTCTGGAGTGGGTCTAGGAAAACATGGAATCTTCAAAAGGACACTGAAGGGTTAGAATTTCAGAGACAAGGAGTAAGGGAATTATAAATGGGATTGAATTGGGGCTAACATGCTTTTTACCTTCCATCCCATAAGTCTGGGGGCATAATTTGGGGACATCTCCTAGGTTTTTATACTCATCCTTGGTAGCCTAGAATAATTAAATGTAATCAAGATGATTTCCAGAACAAGGAAAGCATAATGGGTATTCAGGCTGGCTCTGCTCCAGGCCTTAGAAGAAAAGCAAGAGATACAGAGGAAGCAGACGTGGCTCAAGGGTTGAGTGCCCGCCTCCCACACAGGAGGTCCTGGTTTGGTTCCCGGGCCTCCTGAAGAAACAAAACAAATAACAAGCAAAACAAATGAAAAAACCAACTCAGGGAAGCCGATGTGGCTCAGCTGAGCACTGGCTTCCCACACACGAGGTCCGAGTTCATTCCCCGGCCCCTGGCACGTAAGACAAAGATACAGATAATGCTGATGTGTTTGCCAGCCTGAGTCAATAGTGTGGATGATGAAACAGAGATTTGAAGCTGATCCTCCATCTGTAAATAAGGAGCATTTTCCTAGATTGTCAACTGCACTCTGGATTGCTTGGTCAACTAGTACAATGGACAGAGGAGGCAGAGCAGGATTTAGGAAATGGAGATCGAGAACACACAGGACTAATGATTTTATCCTCAGATAATCCTCTTTCACACTGACTTCCACTGAGGTAACTCAAAGAGGCATTTGGAAGCAGTGATAAAAGAATTTGCAAAGTCTAGCTTTTGACATGGAAACGTGTCTTCTTAATTAAAGGCATGTGCTGGAGGTGTAGGGCCACCTTGCTAACAGCTGAAATGTTCCCTGATGAGGGAACAGCTGTACCACCCTGGGCGAGCTTCTCTCTCTTTGCTTCGCTTTCTGCTTCTATCCATAGGGGCCGATAACGTCCTTCTCATCTGAGCATTAAATGACTCGGAATAAGGCAAGTGCTTCCAGCACATGAAGTAGCTTGGTAAGCAGTTATCGCTGCTGGCGACGTAGCTGCTCCTGTAGAGGGACCTTCTGAAAACACGCCCTGTCACCCCCGCCCTCGACTCTGAGGGGGGCTCTGGCTACTGGGGAGCCTAAAGGCTATAGTCTCTGTAAAGAGAAGGTGCTGTTCACAGCTGAACCCCAGCACAAGACGTCAGCCCCGCCTCACAGGAGGCGCTCGAGGAATCTCTATCGAACGGATGCGTGGATTCTTAGTCACGGTCACCTTACTTCTAAAAAAGCACTGTTTTCAGTGCTCAGGTGGATTTTCTATGGACAGATATTACTTAGCTTCTAGAGCCAAGGAATTCAGTGCTAAAGGGAGTAGGGAGAGGATGGAGCCGCTCAGGAGAAGCTGCAAAGTCCAGGCAGGCCAGCTGGAGACAGAAGGCCCAGCCCGGGCTGTCCTCACAGCTTCTTCCCTTACGTGGCAGCATGGCCTTGGGGGCGGGGGGGCGTGTGAAGATACCCTTATTTTTATTCTTATTATAAAAACAGTACATGCCCATTAAAAAAAAAATCAGTAAAGCAAAAATAAAAATTTACAATAAGCCCATCAAGCCAGAAATAATTACCGGCCAGTGTTAAAATTTTGACATGCCTTTGAGATATATCACACATGCTGTTTTATAACATTTTTTCACTTAAACCATATACTGGAAATATCTTTCTATGTAAATACGTATACTTCTGAGTTGCATGGCCTTTTAATAAATACTTCAAGTAAGAAATAAAATATAATGCACTCATCAAAAGATGCAAGCTAAAATAATTTTAAACATTTATTAAAAAATATAAAAGAAAACTTTTATATTATATATAACTAGAGGCTAAGAACAATAAAACTAGGTGATAAAATGGAATGTAAAAATGGGAAGAAGAATAAAGAAGGATTAACAATTATTCATATACAACAAAATAATTACAACTAGAGCACTAAAAGATTAAAAGAGTTAAAATAATAAAACAAGCTGAAATGGTATGAATGTATCACTAATATAAGGTTTTAGGTGGAGCTGGTAAAGAAATAAAAACCACATAAGTTAAAAAGAGGGAAGCAAATCAGCAATAGTGGTAAAAAAGGAACCAGGGGTTTCAAGCAAAACTAGATTTTAAGAGCTGATGTAGTGCAAGTAGTTGAGTGCCAGCTTCCCACGCATGAGGTCCTGGGTTCAATTCCTGGTACCTCCTAAAGCAAAACAAAAATCCTTAAATAATTTGAACACACTTCTCTGAAATGAAATATGCTTTAATGTGTTTTGAATCTTTGTAATAAAAGCAAACAAATACACATACATAATGCTTTATTTGCTTAATAACTCACATCCAGGGCTAGTTAAATTTGGAGATCCAAAGCTTTAGATATATATTTTAGATTATCAGTTTTTCTCTATGCCACATAAAAAGCTCATGTCACTGGACAAAGTGCAAATAACTTCTTCAGAAAAGAAAAACTGCTATGAAACATGCCAAAACTTCATGGCCCGCCTGAGACAGCTGTGAACACAGCTGACGTTCAGAGCTCCCTGAACACAGTCTTTCAGAAGAGCCTTTGCATATTTAGCTTTCAAACCCCATTATTACTGTATTTAAAAGAAGCGAAACATCTTTTCTCAAATATTATCCACTACCTTTGAAATGTTAAAGTGAGAGCCTTTGAAATGATTTTTGGAAGAAGTCTTGAATAATCCACAGCGTCACAGACATGAAACACTCCAATGAAGTCACCCAGTCATTGCCCTTTAACAGCTGGGCCTCTTACCGTCTTTCATGTCAGTATCTGTAACTGTTTCATAGTGCAGCTGCAATGCCTTCTCTACAGACGTGCTTTCTGGATCAGCTAAGGGGTGCAGAATATTTTTCCATAATAAAGAGGTCATCTGGATTGAATTGTCAAAATCTAATCCTCACAACACTGCTTTTATCTGGTTTTGTGAAATGAACAGACACCCACTTCGGCAGACCCAGAGCAGGACTAAGACATCCTCCCAACCTCTGATCTCGCCAGAGATGAACGAAAATGCCCTGCTAACTGGAGCCGAAAGACCAGAGGAAGATAATCTTTTAGTTTTCCAGTAAGTGTTGGAAGGCAGAGTAATACACATTATATATAAAAGGTGGATGGAGATATATACATATTTATTTATACACACTTTTTCTTCAGAGTTTTGAAAAGTGACACGTTGCTTTCAAGTTAGTATAGAACAAATAATAAAAACTATTTTGAAGGTTAATGTTATATTCATTCATATTAGAGCTAATCTTTCTTAATATTTAAATATTTTTGGTTTGGTTTGATACCTCATAAAGTAGATCCTAAGACAAAGAGTTGGGTACAAACTACTTCTTTGGGGCCGTGATCACAGGAAGCACTGTGAAGGGGTGAGAACGTGAGACAGGAAGAAAAGAGGTCGCTGCAGTGCCTGCTGATGAGCAGGACGCGGCTAAGAACAAGGGCTTGTTGCTGCCGGGTGCTCTGAAAATGTGAGGCACTAGCAGAATTGCCCCACGAAGGGAGGAGGAAGCCGGGGTACTTACCTGGCTGAAGACCAGCCCTGGGGCATTTCCTCCCTGACACTCGGCTGCGGCAGAGAACGTGGGAAGCCGCCAGCTTCCACGAGAGCTGTCCCGGCGCCGTGGGACGAGGTGCAGCCCTCGGGGATCTGCTGCAGTCAGCCCTGCGCCCGTGCAGAGCCACTCGAGGTCCACACCATGCTCACTCCAGCCCGTCACTCATTCTTTAAGGTTCAAGGTGCAGTTCCCCGAAAAAGAGAAAAAGAATAAAAGGCTGGACAGCAGGTGGGCTAACGGACGAGCTGCAGTCTCTGCTGCTGTGGTTGCTCCTGAGGTCGTCTCCATCCCTCACCACCCATTCCCGATTTCCCTCGGCCGGAACTTCTCGTGGATGCTTGTCCTTCATTCTTGAGGGAACTGAGTCCTTGGTCACCTTGCTCTTCTCAAGTGGCTGCAGCTGCCCGGGTGCTGTTATCACTGGGCATGGAAACACCGAGACGGGCCCTGGCACATTCGTCTGAGTTGGAGAAAGTAGATGACTTCATAATATAGAATCTTCCTTCCAAGGGCTTGCTCATCCTCCTATTTATTTGGTCTTTTAAAATGTTTTTTACTAGAATTTGATAATCTTATCCATGTAGGGCTTGTGACACACATGTGTATGTGTGTGTATTTCCTAGAGGCTTTATGCTTTTTATGTTCTTTTGAATATATTTTTCAAGTTATACTTTGTAATAGTTGGTGGGGTGTAAAAACGACTTTTATGTATTGATTTAGTATCTGAAAACTTGTTAGATTCTTTGGGTTTTTTTAATTAGATGGTTATCTGCAAATAATGATGGCTTTGTTTCTTCCTATGCCCCCCCTTTTTTTTTTTTTTTGTATTTTATGTCTTTTTCCTGATTCTACTGCACTGACTGGGATTTCCAACAGAGATTGGGTAGGAATAATGATACAGCACATCTTTCTCTTGTTCCTATCAATTTAAAAAATATTAAACAAAACTTGCATTCCTGGGAGAAACCCAACCTGGTCATAACGCATTA
The DNA here is from genome assembly GCA_029593785.1 of Cabassous unicinctus. Taxonomy (NCBI): domain Eukaryota; kingdom Metazoa; phylum Chordata; class Mammalia; order Cingulata; family Chlamyphoridae; genus Cabassous; species Cabassous unicinctus. Next base: position 23,379 of record JAQZBX010034219.1, read on the forward strand.
TGTTTTCATATACTTCTGGGTTGTGTTGGCTAAAATATTTTCCAGGGTTTTTGAAACTATACACATGAGAGTGGCTATTTTGTAATTTTCCTATCATATGCCATCCACGTATTGTTTTAGTATCAAAGTTATGCCAACTTCAAAAAGTGAATTGAAAAGTATTCCTTCTTTTATAATCTTCTGGGAAAATTCATATAAGGTTGGACTTGACAATTCTTTGATTGTGTAGTAAAATTTTCCTGCTAAACTACCTTGTCCTGATGTTTTCCTTGTGGTAAAATTTTCAACTATCCCAATTTCATTTTTTTTTTTTAAGGTTTATTTATGTATTTACTTTTACCCATTTTAACCCCCCGCCCCCATTTTTGCTGTTTTGTGTCTATTCACTGGGCAATTCTCTGCGTCTGTTTCCTGGCCCCTCTTCTCATCCTTCTCCTTCTGTCTTCAGCGAGATTTGACCCTGGAAACCTCCAATGTGGGAGAGAGGCGTTCTGCCGCCTGCGCCACCTTAGTTCCTGGCATCTTGTCTTGGCTCTCCCTTGTGTCACTCTTGCTGTATGGCTCAGTGGGGCCTGGGGGCTCGCCTGTGCGCGAGGCCTGGTGGTGAACCCACACGCGGGGCCTGAGGGCTCGCCTGTGCGCGAGGACTGGTGGTGAACCCACACGCGGGGCCTGAGGGCTCGCCTGTGCGCGAGGCCTGGTGGTGAACCCACACGCGGGGCCTGAGGGCTCGCCTGTGCGCGAGGCCTGGTGGTGAACCCACACGCGGGGCCTGGTGGCGCGCCCGCTCGCGGGGCCTGGCGGCCCACGTGCCTTCTAAATTTTTCTTTATTATACCAGGAGGTCCCAGGGATCTAACCCAGGTCCCACCATATGGGAGACTGACGCCCAACCATTTGAGCCACATCTGCCCCCCCCAATTGATTTTAGTAGTTATCAAACTACCCAAGATCTCAACTTTTTCTTAAATCAGTTTTAGTGAGTTGCATTTTATATTAATTCATTCAGTACCTCTAAATTTTTAAATGTATTGCCATAAATTTGTTTGTAATAACTAATATTATCTATTTAATTTGTGCAGTTTTAATAGTTATGCTCCTTTTTAATTCCAAAGACCGTTTCTTGTTCTTCTTTTCTCTTTTTTCCTTAATTGGATTCCCAGTAGTTTGTTATTATCTTAGTGGTTTTTTTTTTTTACTTTATTTTGTACATTTAATAATTGAAAATATAAACAATCAAAAACTAAAAAGTAAACACAGATGAATAAATATATACATTTCTCAATTAAATGTAATGGATACATGTAAAAATTTTTTTTTAATCAAACAATATGTTACACAATATGTTTGGTTCATATTAACGCATTCATACAGTATTTGTCCTTTTGTGTCTGGCTTGCTTCGCTCAAATCCTCCAGGTTCATCCATGTTGTCATATGCTTCACGACTTCATTTATTCTTACAGCTGCATAATATTCCATTGTGTGAATAGACCACAGCTTGTTTATCCATTCATCTGCTGATGGACACCTGGGTTGTTTCCAGCTTTTGGCAATGGTGAATAATGTTGCTATGAACATCGGTGTGCAGATGTCTGTTCGTGTCACTGCTCTCAGTTCTTCTGGGTATATACCCAGTAGTGGTATTGCAGGGTCACGTGGCAAGTCTATATTCAACTTCTTTAGGAACTGCCAAACAG
>JAQZBX010034220.1:0-25085 GCA_029593785.1 Cabassous unicinctus
CTGCGTTCTTGCCCTTGTAGAACTGACAGTCTAAGGGAGAGGCCCCCCAGATGGATAGTTAAGTAGCATGAAGTGAGTGCTCATTAGGGATACAAAAGCAGGTGGTGTGGAAGGTTCCAGAGGGTACTGTTCACTTTAACAAGGGAGACCTGGTGTATGAGATGTGAGTGTGTGTGCATGAGTGCATGTGTGTCTGCTTTAAGTAACTGCTTACAACGTGCCCAGCACTGGTGAGTGCCTTTTGGGTATTATCTCTTTTAATCCTCAAAACAACCCTGTGAAGTAGGTTTTTTTTTTTTTTGGGTGGGGGGGCGTTGGAAGTACCGGGGGCTGGGGAATACACCTGGGACCTCGGATGTGGGAAGCTGGCGCTCAACCACTGAGCCACACTGGCTCCCCTGAGTTGGTTTTTACATTTGTTTTTGCTTGTTGTTTGTTTCCGTTTTCCTCAGGAGGCACCGGGAACCGAACCCAGAACCTCCCATGCGGGAAGCAGGCGCTCAACCGCTTGAGCCACATCTGCTCTCCTGAAGTAGGTTTTAACACCATCTCCATCTTACCAAAGAGGGAAGAAACTTAGCCAGGGTGGCATAGCCAACAGGTGGTAGAGCAGGTATCCGAGGCTCTGGAGCTTGTGCTCTTAATCCTGAAGTTATTGAAGGAGGAAGGAAGGGGAAAGCCCGTCCTCCCTGGGGAGGCCGGCATTAAGAGCAGATGACAGAAGGTGGGGAGCAGAGAGGTGCTCAGGAGGCAGGAACTTGGGGTGCTTGGGGAGACTGGGGCATGAGTAAAGCTGGAATGGGGTGCGAGCTGGAGTTTAGACTTCCCTGTAGTCACGTTAAGAGATTTGTAGTTGTGGTGATGAACCAAGAGACTGAAGTTAGCACCAGAGGGATATGATTCCACTGCAGCTACAAATTGAAATTTGGCTTCGTGTTATTTCTCTGTTCTGGTTTTCCTCACTGTCATTATTTCTCTTATCTCTGCTGATAACCTTTTCCCACTTCCTAAACATAGGTGTTTCCCCATTTTCTGTCCAAAATCCTGTCTTTGGTGCTTCCATTTGATTCTCTCTGGACTTTTCTTCTCTGGACCCTCTTTTCCACTTCCTCTTGCAGGACCGTCTCCTGTCGCCAGGCAGCTGGACACTCCCACTTGATGTCCTTCTTCCCAAGGCAGTCTTTTCCTCCCCTGACTGTCCAGTACTTAAATGAATGGCATCACTAGTTTTTCCAGTTCATGGAGTCAAAGTCCTGGAGTGACTTTTGACTTCTCCCCTCCCAACATTCTTTGTTGGACCCACTCCAGCACTGGAGGCTGATCGAGTATTCAGTAAGCCCGGCCAGGGGGGTGCAACCCCGAGTCCCGTCTTTTTCAATGCTCTCCAGGAGATCCTGAGGTTGAGCCATGTGCTGGGGCTGCTGCCTGGGGCCTGCTGCCGCCCTGTCTCATAGAGTCATTGGCCCCTGTTTCCACCTTGCCCCCCTCTCCCCATCATCCCCCTTCTAGGCCACACGGCAGCCTAGAGGGGCTTGTGTAGGACACTGCAGTCAGCCTAAACCAGAGCGGTTATCTTTGTGCTCATCCGGCAGCTCTCTCTGTACCTTTGTCCAAGCCCTTTCCAGTGCCTGGAATATGCTCCTCCCTGCCGAAAACTTTTAAGGCCCAGTTCCTATGTCTCCTCTAAAGGGCCTTCCGGATTCACAAGGCAGATGGCCTGCCTTCACACCTCTCGTAGTAAGTATTAGTTTACCTATTTCTTTCCTCTGTTGGATTAGGTACCAATCTGTGTGAGCACTGTACCAGGCACTTAGGATGAGGAGGGGACAGACGGGGTCCTGCCCTTGAGCTCCAGGTTCCTAGATGCCAAGTAGCTCTAGGACAAGGGCCTTGCTGGGCCTCGAGTGTAAAAGTCAGTGTTTGCTGATCCTGCCCTGTAGCGTGGCCTTCCCCATTTACCTGAAGGCCTTTCCCACCTCATGTGCGGGCTGTTCTACCTCAGGTGCAGCAAGTGAAGTTAACCATACTTCTCAGTTCATTGCACATGGGCACCGTTGCAAAGCCCTCCTGCTTTTTATTTTTCTTTCCCCTTCATCCCTAATGCTCATTCCATCCCCTTGCCTCTTAGGACCCACTGCAATCTGTTTGCTATAAACCCGTGTAGCCTCTGTTTGAGTGTGGGGGTTGTCATCTATAAAGTGGTCTTATGCTAAAGGCTTTGTTTGGTTAAGTTCCCTTTTTCTCAATACCGTGTTTCTAAGATCCAGTGATGTTGAGTTCATAGCTGTGCTGCTTCCGACTGCTGCACAGTGTTCCCTGGTGGCACCCGCCACGTTTTACTTGTTCACTCCCCGTTGATGGACATGGAGGTCGCCTCCTACACCCCCCACTGCAAACATCCCATTCACTACAGGCCTCGTAGCCCTCTGCAGGGATTTCTCTGGAATGTTTACCCAGGAGTGGGATTGCCGGGGCACAGGGCAGACACACTTTAGTTGAGGTAAATGCTGCTGCAATGTTGTTCTGACTGGCTGTACCAGTTCATAGGCCCACCTGCCGTGAATGAAGGTCCCATCTCCCCAGATCCTCCCATCACTTGGTTTTATACAGAAGAGGAGGTCATTTTCCTGAAGCCCAGTCCTTAGCATGGAAGACATAGTGAGCTTTAATCTCTTCATATCATTCCTTCCTGGCCTGGCTCCCTTGCCTGGAATGAAAGTTCTTTTTATAGTCCCTACCCAGTTCCCACTAATGGGACCAGAAACCTAAAACCTTCCTCCATTATCTTAAGAATTCCACCAGCTTTTCAGAACTAAACCTCCTTTGTTTTTCAACTTAATCTGAAATAAACCCCTCTTATCTTATTTTCTTCCCTTTCCCAGGGCCTCCCAGCCTCACTGGCCATCCGTGTATGAGGAATGGCTCCTGAAAGGTGTTGGCTCAGGTGGGGTGGAGCTGCAGGCCTCCCTCAGGCGTCAGCCCAGTCACAGAAGCCAGGTTTGGGATTTAGCTCTGTTTGGATTGTGGCTGTAGACTTGCCTGCAGTTGGAAATCTTGGGTTTATTTGCTAGGGGTAATGATAGGAAAAAGAATCTTACCTAATACTATCCAACTTTTGGCCTGAGCTGTTCAATTGATAATTAATCTGAACTGTTCTATGACATCTGTATTGCTGGATTGGACTCTTATCGAGGTCTTATTTTTTGTCCTTCCTTTTACCTTATCTTGTTCCAGAAAGACTTAAACATGGTTTTAGGTCCTGTGCTGTATACATGTTATGCATTTACCTATTTCTCCAATGATGAGCTCTAGGAGGGCAGCATTAGGGTCTTCTGTACCCTCCTTCAGTGTCCGCCACAGGGTCTGCCTCCCCCCACTTGCTCCACAGAGCTTTGCACTTAGCAGGTGCTTAGTAAATACTTGCTGGGTGGTTGACACAGGATTACATGTTAACCCATTATCTTCAAAGGCTAGAACCAGACCCATTTGAAAAAACAAATAAAACCCTTCCTTTAAAGAGTAGCATTACTTTCTTACCCTCACAAATGTTCATTTTAGTCTCATTTATTGGTTTCTTTTTGGCAGTGGGGGGCGAGGAGGGTCTTAGAGGAGTGACTCATAGAGCCTATTTAACTTGAAAGAGGTGTAATAAATTACAATCTTAAGAGAAAATCTGATGCCTGTGTGTGTGTCCCAGGAGTGGGGCTGGAGCCCAGCATTTTCAATAGCACCTCTGCTCGTGCCTCCACCCCCCTCTCCCACCTCCGCTTGCAGGCCTTGTCTTCCATAGCCGTGTGTGGTTTCCTGCAGATCTCTGTTAAATAAACAGCCCCTTGAAAACACAACATAAAAAAAAGTGCTGTCTTTCTATTGTATCAGGAGAGCTAAATATTATGGAAAAGGCCAAATATTTCCCCTGTGTTAAGAAAATAAGACCCCAGCAGCGTGGAACTTCCCACTCACAGGGCAAAAGATGTGGTGGAGACTTCAAAAGGGGGAAGAACTATCAAGACAACATGAGCTGCAGTGGCTGACTGCTCCGTTAACAAAACAAAACAGAAAAAATGTGTGTGCTCCATATGCAGCCGCAGAAGTTGCACCACTGCCTTTCACCTGGGAAATAAATTAATGCACCGTGTAGGTGTCATCGCTCTCCCAGGCATTCCATCCAACTGTGACTTGGGCCGGGGTGAGGAGGAGGAGGAGGAGGAAGTATAGAACAGAAACACTCTTTGTTCTCCCAAGGCCTGAAAGGCAGATTCACAGGAAGAGCCTCCTCATCCGCAGCCTGAAATGAAGATGGACACTTGGAGATAGGGCTGATGGCTCTAGCAGAGGCCCTGCCCATGGGGTCTGGGGAGCCTCTCAGCTAGGGAGGGGTCGCTGGACTCTGGAAGTGGAATATCTGTGTGATGAGATTTGCTCTGGCTTCTACAGCCCATCTCCCATCATCAGGTTGAGCTTGTCAAGCTGGGAAAGGGTGTAACACCAGGCGGCCTGACTTATATTGAAAAAGAGACTGAGGAGCCATCTTGCTTTTATTAAAAAGTTAGGCTGGGTTATCTCAGGGCCGCCCCAGGGAGGGCGATGCTTCAAAGCCAACCAAGTTCTGGGCTGCTGGCCTGCCTGCTTTAATGAACTGGGGTAGCTCATTTGAGGAGTGCAGTAAAATCACTCACCGGGCTTGCAACGTGAGAATGTGGTTCTTAAACTGAAGAATGTTGTCCCTGAATCATCAGGAAGAACTCCCAGGTGTGGAGAATGGACTCTCGTTCCTTGGGCTGATTCAGGACCTGCACTCCAGCTCACTTTCTCTACTGGGCCCCAGCCTTCCCTTCTTCCCGGGTCTGGCTACCAAAGCGTCAGCTCAGCTGGTCCCTCCCTTACCCCAAATGGAGAAACAGAGAACTGTAGCATCGTGTCACAAAGGCTGCCCTCACCCACTCTCAAGAGATGTGCCAGGGCCCCTTCACCCGTGCCGGGATGATGATCATGGTCTGTAGCGTTTATTGTGCCAGGGATTGTGCAAAAGCGTTGCCTGCAGACCTGCATGTAAGCCTTACGATAGCCCTCTGCAGGGCAGGACTGCTACTGCCCACCCTTGTTATCCCCATTTTACAGATGAGCAAACAGAGCCTTGGGAAGGCATAGGCTCACTTGCCTGTGGTCGTATAGACAGTTAGCGGCAGGGGTAGACTTCACATCTAGACTCCCGTGACTCTAAGGACGGGGCTTTTCCACACTGAGGACTGTGCAGAGATGACCAGGGCTCAGCCTTGTCCTCAAAACTCTCACAGTCTGGTTGTAGAGAGAACACCTCAGAACATGGAAAGATAACTCACCAGGCCCAGTAGAAGTGGGTACCAAAAAAGCCATGGGAGTTCTAGAGGGGGGCTGAGAGGGACTCACGGTGCTTTGAGCAGACTGTGCTATGGGCCTCATAACCATGATCTCCTTGAACTCTTACAGCAACCCTTTGAGGTTCATTTTACAAGCACGGGGATCAAGGCTCCGAGAGTTATGTACCTTGCCCAGTATTACAGCTCATGGGTGGCAGAGCTGGACTTGAACCCCCATGTCTTTCCAACCCCAAAGCCCATTCTCTGTGCATGATATCATGATAGAGACTCCATTACCAGAGTTGCCAGGGAGGGAAAACCTTGAAGGATGGGTAAGAGATAGGAAGGAGTTAGCATTCCAGGCTGGGAGGAGAAGGAACAAAGGAGTTCCTCCAGCCCCTCCCACGAATGAGGGAGTGGCTCCATCTCCATCACAATCCCAAATGCATCACTTTGATGTCACAGCTAATGAGAAGCTGTGGCTGCTGATGGCCACTTGGCTCTGGAGAGTGAGGTCTCCCTCCTTCCCCTCCTCACCCAGCCCCCTTGGTAACTCATTAGATGTGGTCATCTGTGATGGGTGTGGACCTGTCAGGATGACTTATTAGCTGTAGGACAAACTCATTTGGAAGGGACTGAATTTATCCCTAGATTACTTCCGTGCTCTCTGCTTCTCCCTACCTCCTGCCCAGTCTGAAAAACAACTTTTCATTGGCCCCCAAACGTCTCCTAATTACCTAATGGTGACCATGCTAATCCCTTGCATTTGTTCAGCCACGCTGACCTTGTGAAAAGCATGCCTATGTCTCATCTGATCTTCTGTCAGTCACCCAACAAGCCTGTATTAAGTGTCTACTGTATGTCAGTCACCATGTCAGGTGTGGCAGATTCTTAGGTGAGCAAAAACTTATGCATTCTGGGAGGGGAGGGAGCTTACACATTGGCCGGGCAACTGGCATCAACCAAAGAGTCAAAGAACGGATGTGCAGCGATGGACTGAAATCAGAAACTGACGGGAAAGGAACAGGGTGCCCTGAATTATGAATGGGAGGGAGCTTTGAAAATTTGGAAAGAGGGAAAAGGGTATTCCAGGCAGAGGGAACAACATTTGACAAAGGCCCAGTGGTGAGAGGGCGCAAAGTGTTTCAGGATCTTCAACACAACCCCGTGAAGTCAATTTCCTATCACTGATGCACTACCCATTTTCAGGTAGTTAAGGTGAGGCCCAGGTGTGTTCTTTTCTTCTGAACTTAGGACGAGGTCCTGTTTTGTTGGTAGATCCTGAACAGAATTGGGCCTAGGTTGCTGCCAGATTCTTTGGTGTGCCTGGGACACCAGAAGGAATTGTGTTCACCCAGGAAAATATCCTAGCATTTGCAACCAGTTCTGCCACCTCTTTCTTTTCCAAGGTCTGCCATGTTCCCCTATAGATCTGAAGCTGTCTGGTCACAGAGGGGCTGGGGAGCACACTGGGGGCCTGGAATGGGGTTGGGGCCTCAGACCAGAAGAAGGACATAAATGGGTGGAGCCTTCTTTAAGGAAACCTGAGATGCAACATCACACAGTGAATGGATAGGAATTTTAGAGTCTGGCAGAGGGGAGGTTGCATCTGGGTTTGTATCTGTGTGACCTTAGGCAAGTCATGTAACCTCTCTGAACCTGTGTCCTTGCTTGTAAAACCGGGGTGACAATAACCCTCATGTGCGGTCACATCTGAAGAGCCTGGCTGGGAGCCCAGCACATGGTAAGCAAACGTGGATGACTTTTTTGGCAAGATTTCATGAAACTTTGGGTATGCGAAACAGGTAAATTTGTGATTTGTTTAATTTGCAAAAGGATTTCTCTCTTTACAAAAAAAAATTGCTGATGTTTCTTTTATATTGGGAGTTCCTCCTATGGATTGAAAAACAAAATGATTTGTTGTACACACTTGTGGTTCACCCAGGAGCATCCCTTTTCTCAGCTTCATATAGAACTAAGCGAAGTGTGTTAGCATTGACCTGAAGGTGCCACTGAACTCTGTTCTCTGTCCCTGACCAAGAATGCTTGTCAATGACACAGATGGGGTTTTGATGTCCTCCTGCTTACCTTTATAGGTGACATTGGGAGGAAGGAGCGAGAGTGCTTCAGATAACAGACCAGCTCCCAAAAACATCCTGAAGGTAGAATTGGATAAGATCAAATGTAATGTTTGTTTTTTTTTACCCAAGAAATCAATGGCCGAGTACAAGTAGCAGAAGGTTTGATTTAAGGAAACAAGAGTGTGAGATGTCAAGTCTTGGGTTGCCTAGAAACTCAGCAGAAGCCACCAGTATGAGTGACTCCCCAAATACTGGGAATGCATTCACAGAATTCACATTCCTTAGGATGCAGTCACAGAAGTTTCAGGTCTAGAAAGAGAGAGGTGAACATGTGCTTCCGGTCTGCCCTCTCACGCTATCTATACCTGGAAGGTCATGTTCAGCTCTGGTGCCTACTTTATGAGAGCAGGCTCAGAGGAGGACAGCCTGGATGGTGCCAAGATACAAACCCAGTCATGAGGAGCAGCAAGAGGAAGTGGGGACGTGAGCTGGGAAAGAGGAGACACTGGGGAGAGGGGGCTTGTGAAATGGCCTCCTTCAGAAGAGGAGTTTGGTCAGTTCTGACCCAGGGCCAGAACTGGCAGGTATGGGTGGAGTTAGCAGGAAGTAGATTCAGATCAATACAAGGAAGACTGTTCTGATGGTCAGAGCCACCTGGGTAGGGGATGGACTTCCTTAGTGACTTCCTTATCGCTAGACAGATGCAAGCACAGGGCAGGGATCACGACCTTTCAGGTTCCTCACGATCCTGAAAGCCTACTTCTCTTACTGTCCTGTAGGCCCACCCTGGTTCCTTCAGCTGTGGTCGAAACTCATGGAACCTGGCTGTTGCTCCCTGGGCTCCTCTGTTGAGATTCATGTCAGCCCAGGGGGTGGTGTTAGGGCCTGGGGCTGGGGACAGGGTAGGTAGCTGCCCTCTCACTAGCATCCCTGTCTCAGGCTTGCTGGATGTTCCTTTGAGACCGTGGCGTCCTCTAGAACCTGAGCCCTTCCCGGCCCACGGTCACAGAGCCTGTGGGTGACTAAGCTGGAACCCTTTCCCTCCTAATTGGCCCAGCACCGTGCTAGAAGCTGGAGTTCCAGTTGCCTGGAGCAGGGCTGAGTTCTGACCTGTTGCAGCACTCCTCCACACACACCTCTCCCTAGCCATAGAAAAGCCCAGAAAACAGAGAATGTTAGATGCTGGGGGAGATGCCATCAATCATTTCCCAACTCTCCCAATTCCCTTTTCTTCCCATTTTAAACACAAGGAAACAGGCCCAAATAGGTGAAGTTAAATTGGCCAAAGCCACTGAGCAGAACCAAACTCCCTCCCTGCCTTCTTTCCCCTTGGGGCCCACCAGACCCCTCCTCTGTCCTGGGGAGCTTTCAGCAGAAGGAGGAGGGTGTCCAGGTCCTGGGGGGTAAATGGGTGAGAGGTTGCTCAGGGGAGTGCCAAACTGGCCACATTCCACAGGACTCAAGCTTTCAAAATAGCCCGGCAAGCTTATGGAGAGCTTCCTCCAAGGGCTGAGAAGTAGCCGCCAGCTAGCAGGGGACAGCGTGAGGGTACGCTCCCAGGCAGAAAAGATGACTCTTTTCATCACTCTGCAGAAGTGATTGAGGCCTTGGTGAGTGAATGGTGAGCCCTGCCTTGGGGGATTGGCTGTCCTAGCTGAGGCCTGCCCTCTGCCTGCTTCCCCTCCTCCTTTGAGCTCAGCCACCTCTGCAGGCTCTTCCTGCCTCCCACTCACCAGGGATCAGTCAGTTCCCTCAGCTTTCAGGAGTCAGTGAGTTGCTGTGTGAGACCGTACCACGAGGTGGGAAAGAATGCAGAGTTAGGAATCCAGGCTCTACTACATCCTGGCTGTGTGACCTTGGGCAAGTCACTTACCCTCACGTGGAACTCGGTTAGGGTGGCTCCCTTCCCTTCCCCCGGTGCCTTGAAAGCTGCAGTGCTCTGTGACTTGTCTGGTAAGATGATGCTCCCAACCCTGTGAGGGAAGTGGTTAAAGCCAGACCCAGAGGAGGCAGGGTTAAGGGTTATATTCTGTCCTTTTTAGACAAAGCACTAAGTATTTATGCAGAAAGGTGAACTCTCCTGCCCTTCACTCTTCTCTCTTCTCACTGGTGTAACATGTCAGCATACCTAGACTACCTAGCTTTTAGAATCATCGCAAAGTATTTAATTCTGAGGCTGTCTGCGAACAACCTAATGGATACTGCCAAAACCATCCTTGTGCATTTAACTTGACACACTTTTGTGAGTTTATGCCGAGGGTAAATTTCTAGCAGGGAATTAGTGGGCCAAAGAGTTTGCATTTCTCATTTTAATATATGTTGGCAAATGGTCCTCCTAAAGGAGCCCACCTTCCTCCCGGTATATGAGATGTATTTGTTTCCCCATGACTTCATCAGCACTGGGTATTGCCAAACCTGAATGTTTTTGCCAGTCAGCTAGATGAGAACTAATATCTTGTTCTGATTTGATTTTTATGACTATATATGAGCTTGAGTATCTTTTCATGTATGGGTTGGCCGATTGTATTTCTTTTTGTATGAACCACCTATACTCTCGGCCCATTTTGAGTTTTTCTGTTGGGTTGTTCAACTCATTCCTCTAGATTTGAGGATTGTTCCCAGGAAGAGGAGATGATCTCCAAGGGGGCTGGGTGGTGTTCAGATCAGTATCCTTTTGGGGTTGTGAGTTGGATATGAGCTTCTTTGCCCCCTCTGGGAAGGGGTGGAGGCTGCCCTGGCTTGCTCTGAGCTTCCTGGGTTTTCTCCCCATTGCTGAGCTGTGCATCAGGGCAGAGCTTTTGTGAATGGACAGCTGGGAGGGCTCAGTGTCTGGACCCATTTCTTCTGGGATTTGGGGTGTTGTGGGGCATGGAGGGATGCCAGGGAAGAACTTGTGTGTATGTGTGTGTGTGTGCCCGAGGGGCACTTGGGCGGCTGAGAGCTATTTTGCATAGGGAGCATCCTGTTTTTGATTAGAGAGTATGTCCCAAATAAAAATTAGCAAGTTTACTAAAGTTGCTTTTGTGTTCAGTATGTATAATAATGAGAAAAGGTCCCTTGTCTATTATGCAAAAGAAATAAGTATGAAAATAAATAAAGTTAAAAGGATGGAATCAATAGTAAAATAATAATATCACAATTGCCATTTGTCCTGGGCACTGCTGCTGAGGATTCCCAGGGAATCTAGGAAGTGAAAAGAGAACTAACTGCCGTGCACTGAGTGTTCACTGCGGGCTTGGCATGGTGTTAAGCTCTCCACGTGCATCATCCCGTGTAATCCTCGCTCACATCGTCCAAAGCGTGCCCCCTTATTGCCCTCATTCTACAGGCGGGGATGGAGGCTCAGTGAAATTAGAGAATTTGCCCAGGATCTTACACCAAATAAGAGGCAAATACCCAGATCTGTTTGATGCCACCCACTGGGCTCCTCTGTCTTTTCTCCCCAGCCCCTGCCCCCTCGCTTAAAGGTGGAGGAAGATTCCACGTAGAGGGCGGAAATCAGGGTGGCAGGGTTGTAGCCAAGCGCCTCTGCGTGCAGCTGGCACCTCAGAAGCCCGGGCTGGGAGGGGCAGGCCCTTATTTGGGGCTTTGGTTTGCGGCCTGGGAGGGCTGGCAGCCACAGCGCACGCCTTTCCCTGCATGGGCCTGGGTGCGAGGGTGTGGGTAGGGGCCGGCGCCCCGGGGGTGGAACAGGCTGAGGTCAGAGGGAGGGGGCCGCCCTGCTGGAGGGAATGCCGGCGTGACATGACTTTGGGGGGCGTGCTGGGGAGAGGAGGCGGCGTGTGTGTTTCTCGTCTCACCTCCGCGCGGCGGCCAGATGCAGAGTGGGGAACTGGCACGCAGAGCGCCCTGGCAGGCTTCCCTGGCCGCCGTGCGGGGCGCCGCTCCAGCTGCCTTGGCAGGTCCCGCCTCCCCTCCCCTGCCTGTGGGGACCTGGGAACAAATGACACGGGCTGGATTTGGCTCAGGCAGAGAGGAGGGTCTCCTCTGGCCACGCAGCAGGGAGGGCCAGGGAGAAGCCGGTTGGGGCCCAGAAGATGTGATACCCCTCCCTCTCCCCAAATTGCTCTGTATTTTGAGCCAAATCTGGGGGAGTGTGGAGAGGTTTGAAAGGTCTGCTCTCTGAACCAGAGCCTGGGAGCGAATTGAGCATAAAACAAAGTCTTTGACTTCTAGCACTTTCATCCCGCTGCTTTTTCAAAAGTTGATTGCACTCTCTGCGTTGACCGCCTCAAGGTCTCCGTCATACTTCAAACTGTTCAAAAGTGCAGGTAAAGAAAGCGCCTTGTGCACTGCCAGAACCAACGACCCCTCCCCAGCACAGCTCTGAAGAGCTGTTCCGACATTCCTTTGCATCTGCCTCTGGTCCATCTGGGGCCCCAGAAGCCCTTGGGGAGGGATTTCTCAATCTCCAAACGCCCCCATCTTAGGCTCCCTGTCTCCCCTTCCCTCTTCTAGGGCCTGCATTCTCGCATCACTAAGCCTGGCCGCACCCGCAGGCTTGACCCTTGCTCAGGGGGCCCTGGGGCTCCTTCTGGCCTCCTTCAGCCTCATCTCTTCCTCCTTCCATCCTTAGCTCTCTCCCACATTTGTTCTTCCCTCCCTGTCCATTCTGAAACCATCCGAGTTCCCGCTTGAGAAAGAGTTTAGCTTTGCCCCTCTGCTTACTCTCCCTCCAGCCCTTCTGCCTCCTTCTACCCCATCATTCATTCCCTCCAGCCTCAACTCCTGCCGCTCACTGCCTTGGGCTTCAGGCTCCAGCCCTGCCCAGGCTATTTCATGTCCTGCCCCCACCCCTTCCCCCGCGCCCCTCCCCACCTCAGACTCTGTGCCGTTTCTTCTGCTTAGGACAAGCCTCACTTCCTTGCCTAACTTACCATCCTCATCTTTCACCCTTCACCTCACTTCCAGTGTCGTCTCCTCCAGGAAATCTTCTAGGCTGGGTGTCTCTCCTATGGGTTCCCCCAGGATCATGCACTTCTGAACCTGACATCTACAGCAGTTTCCCATTAGTGCTGCTCTTTTCCACCCGTCCAGGAGCTCCTCTGGGACCAGGGCTGCTTTTATTTAACTCTGTGTTGCCAGTGTCTAGCCCAGAGCCCAGCAAATAGAAAGCACTCCATCTGTGTTTACTGGGCTGAACTGGATTTTTACCAAAGTAACATGCTTTTTTTGAAGATCTGCCATGTGCCCTATAGTTAGATGTAGGGAAGACAAGGGATGTTGGGGGGAAAAATATTTGCTTTCAAGGAGCCCAGTTGAGGGTGGGACTGGGAATGGGTTCGGGGAATGGACGTGCACGAAGTTGCACGAAGTTGGCAACCTGAGTCTCCAGTGCTGGAGTGGGCGCTTTGGCTACAGGTGCCCTGCAGGGTTTTTGGACAAAGAGAGGCTCTGTGAGGCCTGGGGCCGTGATAAAGGGGGATAGGGTGGCATCAGAGGAAAGAAAGCTGAGCCAAACTCCAGGGGGTGAGGGCCGTGAACAGGAGGGCAAGCATGTTCTAGAGAAGGTGAGCAGACTTCACCTAATTCTGAGGTCACTCCCCTATGGGATCTGCTCTCAGGGCAGGGTTAGTGGATTTTAAGTGCAGTTTCTCTATCAAGGAAGCCAAACAGGAGCTGATGACATCTCCAGTTTTGCTGCTTGATTGGGAAATTTTTACTGCATGCCAGGGTTTGCTGGGGCCAGCAAACTCTCCAGGCAAAGAGAGCAGAGCATTTCAGGCATCATTTCTTTCCAGTACTCAGTGGAAGAGATCCTAGTTTCTTCTTGCTGAGCCTGGGAGACCACCTGCGTTTTAAGCCAGCCTTTCTCCTTAATCAGCCAGTTGCACCTGCTATGAGCCAGTGTTGATCTAAAACACGGGGATCACAGAGGCCCAGGATAGGTTTCCTCCAAGATGAATGGATATGACACGATCCCTGCCTGCATGACACACTCTGCATACCAGATGAAGGGGCAGAGGGAGCACCCAGAGGGCGGTGACCCAGGGAGACTTCTAGCAGGTGGTGGGTCTTGATTGGAACTTGGAGGAATCAGACAGGCTGAGGGTGGGGAGATGGGGGTTTTCCTGGCAAGAACATCTTAACGAAGAGTGACAGCCTTTCCTTTCTAGTTATTTTTAATAACAACTTTATTGAGATATAATTCACATACCATGTAATTCACCTGTTTAAATTGTACAATTAATAGTTTTTAAGTATATTCACAGAGTTGTGCAATTATCACCACAATCGCTTTTAGAACATTTTCATCCATAGCCCTAGGCAACTACTAATCTACTTTCTGTCTCTAGAAATGGAATTATATAATATGTGGTATTTTGTGTCTCATTTTTTTCACTTAGCCCAAAGTTTTCAAGATTTGTCCATGTTATAGCATGTATCAATATTTATTCCTTTTTTATAGTTGAATAATATTCCATTGTATGAGCATACCATATTTATTTCTCTATTCATCACTTGCCATTTAGGTGGTTTTCACTTGGGGGCTTTTATGAATAATGCTTCTATGAACATTTGTGTATGTTTTCATTTCTCTTAGATAGATACCTAGGATGGAATTGCTGGGTCATATGATAACTTTATTAACCTTATATTTAATGTTTTTTTGTTTTTGTTTTTTAGGAGGTACCGGGAACTGAACCCAGGACCTCATACATGGGAAGCAGGCACTCAGCCACTGAGCTACATCCGCTCCCCAATGAAAGTTGGTTTTTTCGTTTGTTTGAGGTACCAGGGATCAAACCCAGGACCTCGTACATGGGAAGCAGGTGCTCAACCACTTGAGCTACATCCACTCCCCTGTTTAATCTTTTGAGGAACTGCTAGACTGTTTTCCAAAGCAGCTGTACTACTTTATATTATCGCCAAGAAAGCCTGAAGGTTCCAATTTGTATGTACATCCTGTCCAACACTTGTTATTTTCTGCCTTTTTTACTTTAGCCATCATAGTGGATGTGAAAAGTATTTCATGTGGTTTTGATTTGCATTTCCCTGATGGCTAATGTGTTTATCGGCCATTTGTAAATCTTCTTTGGAGAAATGTCAGTTGAGATCCTTTGCCCAATTTGTAATTGGCTTATTTGGTCTTTTTATTATTGAGTTGTAAGAGTTCTTTACATATTCTAAATACAAGCTGCTTATCAGAGATATGATTTATGAAATTTTTCTCTCATTCTGTTGGTTATCTTTTTACTTTCTTGTTAATGTCCTTTGAAGCCCAAAATTTTAAAATTTTGATGAAGCCCAATTTATCTATTTTTTCTTTGATTGCAGTGCTTTTGGTGTCATATCTTAGAAACCAATGCCTAATCCAAGGTCACAAAGGTTTATGCCTATATTTTCTTCTATGAGTTTTATAGTTTTATCTCTTACATTTAGGCCTTTGACCCATTTTGAGTTAATTTTTGTATATGGGATGAGGAAGGATCCCCTTCCAATTTTGGATTGAGTCAAACAGACCCGCCCACATCCCAGTCGGCAAGCAGTGCTTTGCACTCTGCATCTAGATCCTAGTTCAGACATCCCCACCTCAGAGAGGCCTGTTCTGATCACCCGTCCAAAGTAGACACCTTCCCTTGCAGTCACTTATTGTCACAGTCCTCCTTTTTGTTGGATCATCAGAAATTATCTTCTGTGTTACCTGATACTCCCCATTGTCATGTAAGCCCCATGAGAGCAGACACTGGCTCACTGCTGGTGTTTCCAGCCCTAGCACAGCATCTGGCACTCAGCTATACTCTGGTTATATTTGTTGAAAGCAAGAAACTTCTTTAAAAAAAAAAAAAAAAAAAAGCTGTAATCCCAGCAGATTTTTCTAAAACTTTATAAGTATTTCTGGCCTCATAGAGTTGGAAACTGGGGAGCTGAGTAGGAAGGGATCCTCCAGTAACATCACAGACAGGCAATCACTCAGCCCCTGCCCCAGTAATCCAACCACTTCACAAGCAGCCCCTTCCATCTTGGGCAACTCTGATGGTTGGAAATTTCTTCCTGATGTTGAGCAAAGACCTACTTCCCTATAACTTGCACTCATTCCTTCCTTTAGGTGTTAACTTAGCACCTAAAGGAAGGCACATATTGACAGTCCTTTAAATATTTGAAACCAGCTGTTATGTGTCTCTGAAATGCTTTCTCTGGGGAGCGGATGTGGCTTAAATGGTTGGGCGTCCGTCTCCCATATGGAGGGACCTGGGTTCGATCCCCGGGACCTCCCGGTAAAGAGAAAAAAAAAGAAAAATATAGAAGGCGCGTGGGCAGTCAGGCCCCATGGACGGGTGCGCCATCAGGCCCAGCAAGCGGATAAGCCTCCCAGGCCCCATGCATGGGTGCGCCGTCAGGCCCCGCCGAGCCACGCAGCAAGATGATGATATATCAGGAGAGTAACACAAGGGAGAGCCAAGATGAGATGCGACGAAAAACCAGGAACTAAGGTGGCACAGGTGGTAGGACACCTCTCTCCCACATCGGAGGTTCCCAGTATCGAATGCCGGTGAAGATAGGAGGAGAAGGATGAGAAGAGAGGGCAGGAAACGGACACAGAGGGTTGCCCAGTGAATGGACATAAAAACACCAAAACCGGGAGGGGTAAAAATGGATAAAAGTAAGTAAATAAATAAATCTTTTTAAAAAAATGCTTTCTCTGGGCTGAAGACCTCTGATTCTTTCAGCTCTTCCTTCTGGAGTCAAGAAGGGCCAGCCTCTGGCCCCTCAGTCACTGATGTAGGCCCTGTGGAGATGGGGGTGGGTACAGGCCACCAAAGAAAGCTAAGGCATAGCCACAGCTCAGAGCTACTGACCTCAGTCAACTGTTTTCTCTTCTCCATTTGGGCTGGTGGAGGCAGAACTTTGAGAAAAAGCACCAAGTACACACTCCCTAAATAGGGTGAGACCTAACTGAGTCTTACTAGTACAAATGATACTGTAATATTGCTCCCCATTTAAAAGGTATTTTTCAACTAGCCTACTAGCTTTTTGGTGTCCGTCTAGTTTAGTGGTCCTCAACCCTGAAACAGCCAGTAGAAGCACCTGGGGAGCTCTTAAAAATACCAGTGCCCACCCCACCTTCCAGAGATTCTGATTTCTGGGGCTTGGGCATCCGTGTTTTTGAAGCACTCCAGGTGATTGTACTGTGCAGGCAGAATTGCAGACTTCCACTTCAAGGGCTCAGCATTGAACCTGAAATTCCCTATAGCCCCATGAGAATGAGCAAATGCTGGATGTTAGCAGAATGTCCAGGAGCAGGCAGTAGCCAGAGGGCAGGCTAAGAGCACACAGTTGTTTTCTAGTTTAAAATTATGAAAGCCATACATGCTCAAAGAAATGAAATAAACAGAAATGTATAAAGTAGAAAGCAAAATCATCCCCCAGTTTCTCCTCTTGATCTGCCTTCCCCAAAATAACCAGTTAACAGTTGGCTGTATTTTTTCCAGACTTTTTTTATGTGCATGTACATGCAAACACACAACCCCTCCTCCACCTGTGCCCACACACACCAAATAAAAGTAATCATACTATATACGTACTGTTCCGTAATCTGTATTTTTTTTCCTTTTCTCAGTATACTGTGGAAATTTCCCCGTAATGATATCCGAAAATCCACCCTTTTTTTTTTTTTAAAGATTTATTTTATTTATTTATTTCCCCTCCTTCATTGTTTGTGCTCACTGTCTGTTCTCTGTGTTTTATTCACTGTGCGCTCTGTGTCTGCTTGTCTTCTCTTTAGGAGGCACCCGGAATTGAACCCGTGACCTCCCATGTGGGAGAGAGGCGCTCAATCACTTGAGCCACCACCACTCCTTGCTTTGTTGTGTCTTTCATTGTGTTTCCTCTGTGTCTCCTTGTTGCGTCACCTTGTTGCATCAGCTCACTGCGCCAGCTTGCTGTCTTGCCCATCTTCTCCAGGAGGCACCGGGAACCGAACCCAGGACTTCCCATTGGGAAGCGGATAAGGCTCAAGTGATTGAGCTCCTGCCTGCCACACGAGAGGTCTTGGGTTTGATTCCCGGAGCCTTCTGGAGAAGGTGAACAAGACAGCAAGCTGGTGTGACAGGCTAGCGCAGCGAGCTGATGCAACAAGATGATGCAACAAGAGACACAAGAAGGAAAACACAATGAGAGACACAACAAAGCAGGGAGTGGAGGTGGCTCAAGTGATTAGGTGCCTCCCTCCCACTTGGGAGGCCCCGGGTTTGGTTCCCAGTGCCTCCTAAAAGAAAGACGAGCACACAGTGAACAGACAGCGAGCACAAACAACGAGGGGGTAGGGAGAGATAAATAAGTAAAATAACTCTTTTAAAAAAAGAGAGAGATATAGCGTCCCATTTTATGTATGAATAATAATGTATTTGACCAGTTTTTGTCAATGGACATTCAGCTATTCCTTATTTTTGCTCTTACAACAATGATGCAATGAATTTATTTATATACAAACATAGCTGTCTATTTGCAAATTTGCATGAGTAAATTCTTCAAGGTGAAATTGCTGAGTTAAAAGGAATGCAAGTTTGGTGATAGAGAGTGCCAAAATGCTCTCCAAAAATAAAGATTGTTCCGGTCTACCCCAAGCAACAAAATTCCTAGTGACAGCTATTTGCCTTGTCAGAAGTTGAACTTTGCTGAGCACAGCAGAGAGGAAGGTGTGTGTCAGATGGTGGGAAGGAAATGGTGGAGTCATTTCCCTGTGGGCTGTGTAGGGGGCAGGCTGTTGGCCTCTGCCTCTCCTTGACCACTGTTTCCCAGGAAGAGGAAACCAAGCTGCGTGTGTTAACCTTTGCCTTGCTCTCCAAGGTGTGACTCTGGAGTGGGGCACTTTCGCAGGATGTGTGTGTTGAGGTCAGCAGGCCTGGGTCGGTCGTTGATTTGAGAGTGTGTGGAGCAGGAATCTTCCTTTCTAATCCTGTCCTAGACCCACTGGGCTTTGTCCACGTCCCTTGGAAACCCAGGAGTAATTATTTGGATGGTACAGGAGAGGATACGTTTGTTTAATGTTGCCAGGACTTCAGCTCCCGAATGCCAGCGTGCATCTTGTTTTGTCCTCTGATTTACACTGTAGGGGGAGTCCCTCCCCCACCCTGGGCACACTGCCACCCTCTCTGGGCTCTTGGGCTTTACTCAAGATGTCACTGCCCATTGCTGGGCCTCTCCACTGGCTCGTTTGCTCTGATAAGCTGGCTTGGGGCCAGAGGGTGGTGGCAGTGGGGAAGAGAGGAAGGTACAAAGGTTCAGCCACACACCCTGCAGGTACTCTGGAGGGCATCCCAGCGAGGACCAAGCCCGGAACTTTGGTAACCCAAAGTGGGATGGTCCATGCTGAGGGACAGTTGGTGCCCCCAAAACCTCCTAGGAGGAGACTAAAATTCTTAGAGGATAAGTACTGTGCCAGGCACTTTGAAGGGATAAAATAGGGAGGAGAAGTGGCATATATTGAGCAGCCACGGTGCCCCAGGCCTTATGATTAAGATCTTGTGGTCTCATTCAGTCTTCCCAGTGAGGCCGGAATTGTGATTATGACCCCACTTTGTGGATGGGAGATGGTGGACCGGTCAGGTAGCCATCTGATTGCTTCTCAGCCATGCAATCTAGAGCCGTGCCTGCCAGGGGTGGCCTCAGCGTCTGACTGATGGATCACCCACCCAGGAAGTAACCAACTGACAGAGCGGTGGATTGAAACACGGGGGCCAGTCCTTGTGGCAGGGACTCTGTCCTGTCCCGGCTAGTATGGTGTAGTTATTAAAGAGGATAAGTGGCCATGCTGTGGCGTCAGTGGCCACATTCGAACTCGAGCTCCATCCTTGCCACCCTTGGAACTGCAGGCCTCGCTCACTCGGTCTCTTCATTTGTGATCTGGAGACAATAACTGTCCTTTTCTTGTGGAATTATTCTAAAGATTAAATGGGATCATCTGGATAGAGTGCTTAGCAATTCCTGGAACAGAGTAAGTGCTCAATAAATGGAGGTGGCTCTTACTGTTAGTGATTTATGGTCGACTGATGAAACCGGTTGTGCAGCTCAGATGAGCTGAAAAGCTGACCCTTTATGTTGTTTTTCTCTTACTCGTGGCGACTGTCAGGACAGAGTTTTACAGCTGAACCTTCTTTTTTTAAGGTCCATGTAGGTTTTGTGAAACCTGGGGGCTCCTAGTTTATACGCTCATTTCCTTCCCAGGAAACATGAAAAAAAGAAAAGAAAAGAAAAAAGCCTCCAGCCCTGAGGGGCCTGCCTCAGCGCGTCCATCCTTTCAGCGGGGGCTGCTGGGGACCGTTATTGTTTCCCTGGCCCTGGGCAGCAGGGTTATTTTTGCTCTCCTACTTTCCCAGGCCCAGCTTGTTGTTAGTAGTGGTTCCCCCACTGCCGTGAGAGCATGTGCGTGTGTTCTTCCATACCCCGGGGTCCCACTTCCTGCTCCCCTCCTGCTCTTGTTCATGCTGTCATGATCCGAGCCTCTCGCCGCAAATGCAATGAAGTCAGTTGGTCCCTCCCTCTCGCGTGGCATCTGAATATCTTATGTTCCTCGGGCACTTGCCGGGTTCCAGGCCTGTGCTAAGTGCCCTGTGTGCATCATCACGTTTTACGGGCAGTCCCCATTGTAAAATCCCACTTTGCACCTAAGGAAGCCCTGACTCAGAGAGGCTGAGGAATTTGCCCAGGCTCAAACAGCAGGGAAGCTTTGGAGCCGAAATTCAAATCCATCAAGTGCTTCCAAAACCATCTTCCTCTTCCATGACAGCCCTGCCTTTGGTCCCCTCTAAGCCTCACTTTTGGGCACCCCGTTAGTCCATCTTGTGCTGTTCCCTACTTGATTTGATAGCGTGAGTCTTACTGCCCCCAATACACTGTAAGGTCCCGGGAGCCAGGGACTGGGCCTCATCTTTAGCTTGGCACAAAACCGGGCACCAGGTTAGCACTCATTTGGTATTCGCTGATTACTTTGTTCCCTCATTTATTTAGGGAGCACTGAGTGAGTACCCTTTAGGGGTAGAGTGTTCTGGGCATTAGGATGCCATGGGTCCACCTGCAGGGAGCCTCGATTCTAATGAGGACACACAGATGGTGATGGGAGCCCAAGGATCACTTACTTAATCCTCACAACAGCCCCAACAGCGAGGGAACCACTGGTATCCCCTTTTTGCAGAGTAATGAATGGAGGCACCTGAGATATGGAGGCTTCTCCTAGACCTTCTTGCCTAACCACTGCCTCCCAAGTTAAATAAATAATCAAGGCCTGTGATTCATGCACTGACAGGCACTGAGTGTTACGGGTACTTGTAAACACATGAATTGTGTTTCATACAATATAGGGCTCTGCTGATTGTCCCCTCCTCCGAGTCCTTCTAAAAACCCCTTTTCTCCCAAGAGAAGGGCCTCTTTGGCCCAGGTCTGCAGCAGCAGCTTCTGTGTTTCAGAGGGGACTGGAGGACCTGTGGTTCTGGAGGGGAAGGTTCTTTCGGCACCCCCACACACACACTCCCGGAGCCTTTCTGGGGTTTGCTTCCATGTTCACTGTGACTGCTGCATAAACAGTAGGTCCTTTTGGAGCCTGGAGTGGGGAGAGTCTGAAGGCTAGGGAGGTTCTGCCACCTGGTCGAGCTGTGTGTGTGTGTGTGTGTGTGTGTGTGTGTGTGTTGGGGATGGAGGTCGGCCTCCAAGTCCAGGCTTCTAAGTGGTAGTTTCTCCCCACATCTGCGGTCACCTTCCTCCCCACCCCAAGAGTGAACGCCGGCCCTAGGAGGAGGAGTTGGAATTTTAATCGGGCTCTACCCTGGGGGGTGCCCAGCTTTCTCCCGCTGAGCTCAGAAACATTAGCCAAGTGGCCACATGCTGTTGAACTTGATCCTGCTGGCAGAGTTTTGGGTTGGCAAAGACCCCTGCACTGAGCCAAATACATTCTGCCCCTTGGCCACTGGGGGTTTGCTTCTGGGAAGGGTGAAGGCAGGGGCAGGGCATTCTCCAAGTGCTGTTGTCAGCTTCCTCTTTGGTGCTTCAAACCCATGGATTTTTGTTCTTTATTTATTTGTTTGTTTATTTATTTATTTATTTATCCCCCCCTTGCTGCTTGTGTTTGCCGTGTCCATTCGCTGTGTGTTTTCTCCGTGTCTGCTTATCTCCCCCTTGCTGGGAGGTCCCGCTGCATCAGCCCACCGCGCCGCGCAGGCTGGCCTGCCCTCACAAGGAGGCCCCGGGAAGCGAACCCGGGGCCTCACACATGGTAAACGGGGGCTCTATCTATTGAGCCACACCCACTTCCTGTTGTGAGGGCTTGCTGCATCAGCCCACCGGGCCATGCGGGCCGGCCTGCCCTCACAAGGAGGCCCCGGGAAGCAAACCCGGGGCCTCCCATATGGTAAACGGGAGCTCTATCGATTGAGCCACACCCGCTTCCCTTTGTTCATTAAATCAGCCAGTTTTCAGTTCAGTGTGCCCAGCAGGCTGGCAGGCCTCGCAAGCTTCAGGGGAGAAGAAGAGGGTTTCTGCTCATAGGGAGACCTGGCAGGGAGATTGCCCACGTTAAGTGGAGACAGACACAGCGTGCCTCAAGGGATGGGTTGTTCTGAACCAACAATTCGCAAACAAAGGCAAATATAATAAGTGGCTATGAAAAACAGACCTTAAGCACCTCAAGAAATGGGTGCAGATTGATGGGTAAAAGCCACTATATATTATGTGAGAACCTATAAAACTGTGTGCTGCAAAGTGTAAATAAACCATCATGTAAACTATAGACCATGGTTAGTAGCAGTGCTTCAGTGTGTGTTCATCAATTGTAACCAGTGTACCACACTATAGTAAGATGTTATTAATAGGGGAATATGTGGGGGGGGGAGGGGGAGGGTATGTGGGAATCCCCTATATTTTCACTGTAACGTTTTTGAAATCTAAAGCTTCTTTAAAAACAAAGGGGGAAAAAAAAGAGAGAGAGAGAGATGAGTGCAGATTTGCTAGGCTAATGGGTACCCAGATCAAATGTTGGAATTCTAGAGGGCTTTCTGTCTGGGTACAGCTGAGTGTTGTCAAGAGGCGTCTTTCACACCCAGGGTCTTCACTGTTGACCACTGGGGTTCAGTAGGGCCCCAGTGGGAGGTGACAGGGCATTGGCCCAGGTTTTGTGAGCCATTGCACATGGGGAGCAGCTCTGGGGTCCTCTGCCCTGCTGGGTGGTCTGAATCTTGAGGCTCAGCCTGGCCTGATTTGGGAATTGGGTTTCCTCCTAACCCTCTTGATAGGACTTAGTACCTGGGGCACTTTGAATAGAAGGTTCGAGCTGACTGATAGCTTGATGGGTTGACATAACTTGGCATGATGAACTTCTCTATTAGGAAACCAGAGCAGTGATCTTATCCCAAAATGTAAAGTCCCCTATACCGTTTGTTAGATTGTGTCCATTCTGACTTCTGAGTCCATTTTCTTTAGCAATAGCCCAAATGTTGGGCCTCCCTCTTCCCTAGACTCCTGAAAATTTGGGGAAGTTGAAGAGCTTGGTCCTTAGGACGTACTGTGACTTCAAGGGCCCTAGGAAGCAGTAAAAGCCCACCCAGGGGAGCCAGGTGATGTGTCCTGGTCAGAGTCACTACTGGCCCCCAGGACACCCGTGTGCACGTTAGAATAAGGCACCTATTTATCTGCATGGTTGCAGCCCCGAGCCAGGGTGTATAATTTGGGGAATGGAGCATAGGTTAGATTTCAGCCTCGGTGAACACCTTACCTAACTGTATGCAATGGCCCTAGTCCCAGCCAGCTGATCCCAGCCCCACGGGGTGCAAGCAGGTGAAGGAAGACTGGTATTGGGCTTCCATTTGGCCTGGGGCCAGGGGCGGCTGGCTGGGGTCCAGGGAAAATAAGGCCTTCCTCAGAAAACTGAGCCACGTTGCCATGGGGATTTACGATTCCCTCCATAGCCCAAAAGGGAGCAAAAGGCACTTACTGGCACTTTCTGATTAAACTCGGGACAGGTTCTGGGCCTTCTAGGAATGGCTGGGCCATAAATGTGCTGGAGTCAATTGGTCGCAGTCCAGATCGTGGACCTCCCTCCACAGGAACTGGCCTGGGCTCCGCCCCTGGTGCGCCGGAGGTGAGCGGCAGGTCTGCCTCGCATCAAGGCTGTCTTCTGAAAGGAGCAAGGTTAACAGAGGACGGAAGCACCCACTGGGGAAACAAGTTGGGAAGCCTCAGACATTGCTGAGCCTAATGAGCTGAGCAGACGGAAGGCGGCCCAGGACGGCCTCGGAGCGGTGGGCTGGGCTGGCGAGATGTTGTGCTGGGGGTTAGAGAGAGCTGCCCCCGTTGTCTCTGTGATGGCGAGCCTCCTTCGGCGACAGTGAGCGTGGCGGGAGCCAGGAGTCCGGCCTCTGCGGGGTTGAGTTGACCCAGGTCCCCCTGGGAGGAATTGCTGGTCCACGGCGAGCCTTCGTAGATGCCTCCCATCTGCCTGAAATGGCCGGAGATGGGGAAATAGAATCCTGGCTTTTAAAAATCCAGGAGGAAGGGAAACTCCACCCGGGAAACATAACCCAAAGCAAAGTGTTGGGAAGCAGGATGTTTAATCGCTCAGCCTTTCTTGAGACCCAGCTGCCCGTAATGCTATCGCGGCTGCTCCCGTGGCTGGGGAGTTTATCTGGGCCTGAGGCAGGTCTTGGTAAACAAAGCTGGCTTTCTCGGATGACCTCTGCCCTGGCCCTCTTCCCCTTCACTTGCTCTTTCTCTGCGTTTTATCTCTAGAGTTTCCAGCGTGCCCGCCGGGCCAGTTCAGGGAGTCTTGAGAAACTCTGATGTCAGGCAGGAGTGGGGGCTAGTGGGAATTTTGTGTGTATCCATCCCTTATCCGGAGCAATAATCCAGGATGCTCAAGGAAGCAATTGAGGAAGAAAGCAGATGAACCTCCTGTCCAGACGAGGGAGAGGGGCCTGGAGACTGTATCTGCAGGAGGTGTCTGATGATTTCAAGCCAGGAGGGTAGGCTGGGAAGCTTTTGGCAAATCCCACAAGTTTGGGAGAACCTGGGGATGGGGGATCATTTCCCACCCCTCCCCATTCTTAAGTCATCCTCATGTTCACTCAGGGCTTAGGAAGAGGGGGCACGATGTTAGCAGGGGCAGGCCTTGCCCAACAGGAAATAAGTGCTTTTGTTTGGGGAGATACGGCATGTCCTGGCTGTGCAGAGGAGCCAAAATGTAACTGGTGGCTGTGGTTGGCAGAGTCACACAGATAACTCTGTCACCACTTCCCTCTGCGTTCAAGGTGCTCCTCCAGGAGTTAGGCCAACATCTGGCTGTTTCTCTGGGTTCAGAGAAAGGGATGGACGGAGAGGACTCCCCGTGGCTTTTCAAATTCTTTTGAAGAGTAAAGGGGGAAAGGACTTGTCTAAGGAGGCCAAACTCAGGTCATGTGCTAGGAATTGGAGGTCCAAGTTCCCATCCAGCTCTGCCTTTAACGGGGTAGACGACAGCCGAGGAGCAGGCCCAGCAGCTCCGAAGATTGTGCCCACTGTACAGAGGGGACCGAGGGCCTGAGAGGCTAGACTGAGATCTCACAGCCCTTAAGGAAGGTGCCGGGAGGGTAACCAGGTGGGGCTGAATCCTTCTCACCCAGCCATGCCCCTGCCTTGGCAAATCACCGTGCCAGGCCCTACAAAGTAAGAGTACATTAGACACCCACCCCCACCCCCAGCC
>JAQZBX010034221.1:0-24999 GCA_029593785.1 Cabassous unicinctus
AATATTTTTAAAAATTTAATTTGTTTAAAAATTTAAATTAAAAAAAAAGTATCTGTGCTAAGATCTTATACATTTTGCTAGGGTTAGATTTGAATCTGAGATTCCTACAGTCAGCACAAAGATATAACATGATCAGTTAGAAACGTCACAGTGGCTAATGATTAAAACAGACAAACAGGGGAGCGGTTGAGTGCCTGCTTCCCATGTATGAGGTCCTGGATTCAATCCTCGGTACCTCCTAAAAAACAAACAGACAAACAAACAACAACAACAAAAAACCAGTTGCACAGACCAAGTCCAGCTATTTCTAGCAATGAAGCCTGAAAGAAACAAAACAGGACAATTGCTGGAACAAAGTATCAGCAAAGGTGCTTTGAAATAGGCAGCTTTTCCAGTCCTCCTCTGGAAATGCTGAATCAGTCAAGGTTGGTGCCTGAATATTTGTTTTCTTAGTATGCATCCTTGAGAAGTAGGTCACGTGCAATTTCGTGCAAGTAATTCTGCAAAGAGTAAAAACAATGCACTCCCAGATTCAAGTGTCTGATTTCTGAATTAATTCAAGAATCGATTTCAAAGTAGCTAGAGATTGGACAGCCCAGCAATATTATCTCTCAACCAAACTTTTAGTCCGTGCAGGGTTCAGTCCCTGACCGTTCCGTGGAAGCTCTTCAGGGGAACGGTTAGGGCTGCTTCCACTGGCTCTCAGCTCTTGCAGCTGGGGGCAGAGTTGAGGCCTCTTAGACAAACTGTTCTCAGTGAGGTCCAATGTCTGCAAAGGGGGTGCACGGTGCCCCTCCCCACCCCACCTCCGCCCAGCCCACCTGCCAGGTAGGGAGCCATGTCCTGGGGTGTCCCAGCAGAAGCCAAGCATGGCCGGTCTCCCAAGGCTGCCATAGCAAATGCCCACAAACTGAGGGGCTCTAAAACAACAGAAACGGTTGTCTCCTGGTGCTGGGGGCCGGAAGTCTTAGGCCAATGTCAGCAGGGCGCTTGCTCCCTCTGAAGCTCTGGGGAGGCTCCTTCCTGGGGTCTCCCAGCTTCTGGGGGGTGCGGCCATCCTCGGCCGTCCTGGCTTGTGGCTGTGCCGCTCGTCTCTGCCTGCGTGGTCACGTGGTGCTCTGCCTGTGCGTCCGAGCGCCTTCCCTCTTCCCTAAGGGAAGGGACGGTCAGTCATTGGATTAGCCGCCCCCCAGTACAGTGTGCCCTCATCTGAACTAGATCAGATCTGCAAAGCCCCTGCTTCTAATTAAGGTCACATTTACAGGTACCACCGAATTAGGACTTGAACATGTCTTTTTGAGAGGACACAATTCAACCCACAATATCCCCCCTAGTTCTGGGCCATGATCATTTTAATTGGGAAAAAATGCTGAAGTGTTCAAGGTAACCCTAAGAACATCACAATAAATAACCTGCAGAGTCCCCAAGTTCAGTAAACACAGATTCCAGGTGAGACACAGTCAAACACAGAATGCAGGCAGAAATAAACAGTTCAAAAAAAAAAGATGTTGGCCTATTTTTTTTCTGAATACTTCAGGGTGAAAAAATATTAGGTTTGAGTTATGTAAATCCTTGCAGACTTGGACAGCTTGAGAGAGCTACACAGAGGCCATCTAGCTGGGGGGTGGCACTCCTCCACACAGGGAGAGTCTTCTGGACGGAAAGGAGAAGCCAGGGCTCCAAAAGCACAGCATTCCTGCACTTACCCCAGTGCCTTGGAGCACTACCAAATTTCTGATGAAGAATCTTCTCTCATTTCTACACATTCAACCTTGAAACTCCAAGAGTCTTTTAAATGCTGCATTTGAATCTCTACTTGTTAAAATCTAGTCTTAAGACTCCAAAATCTGAGCAACTCCTTGAGGAAGTGCAAAAGGCACTTTTGTATAATACTCAAAAGGTAAAAATAAAGTTCTTTTCCAAAAAAAAAGTGGGGGGCAATGGTGAGCAAGAGAGAGTCATGGCGGGTAGCAGAGCCCCGCCTGGCCTCTTTCCTTCTCTACCTAGATGTAAGAACTGCCTCCAGGAAAGAGCTGTTTATTTTTCAATGATCAAAAGCCAAGCAAGCCTTTCTGCTCGGTATCCACAAATGCTAAGGGGCTGGCTGGATATTTACAATCCCTTCAGCAAGCAGAATGCAGTTGGCTCCTGCTGCAGTAGTTAGGATCAACAGCAGGGAACATTGTGGTTTTGTTATTAGGTTGCTTTCAGCAATTAGTAAATTTACTGTCCTAATTGTTTTCCCATGGCCGCTCCATGCACAGGACTTACGTCGCCAATGTTCTTACAGCCTTGGCCCTGTCATCATATTTCAGCGTGATCGCCGCCCGTTCTCTCCAATCTGTCCAACCCCATCCGAAGCTGATTTGCAGTCAGGTCAGCCGGAAGGAGTAAAAGTTCATTCCGAAGTCCACGGCATCTTGGACTAAAACCTGGAGAACTTTCCTTTCAGCTCACCGGGCGTCTGACAATGCGCTCCAGAGAGGAGGAAGAGCTGCTTGTTTGTGTTAAAGCACAGGGAAGCCCACATCCTTGCCGGCCTCAGATCTCCGCCTCCTCCTAAAGGAAGCTGGTGGGGGCAGGAAAGGTCTTCTGAGGCCTGGGAGAACTTTGCCCTAGTTTTGGGGCATGAGCAGGGTTTCTAGGGTGCCCAGCGTTCCGGCAGGCCTGCACGGTGGGTGGGGTCTGGATTCCAGGGACTCTTGGCCGCCTCCTCCTTCCTCACTCCCCAGCTGGGTTCCCCGGCGCCCGCAGCCTGGGAAAGGCTGT
The DNA here is from genome assembly GCA_029593785.1 of Cabassous unicinctus. Taxonomy (NCBI): domain Eukaryota; kingdom Metazoa; phylum Chordata; class Mammalia; order Cingulata; family Chlamyphoridae; genus Cabassous; species Cabassous unicinctus. Next base: position 2,770 of record JAQZBX010034221.1, read on the forward strand.
TGTCCTTAGCACTGCCCACCCCTGGGGAGAGGGGCGGATGGTGACAGAGCCTGGCCAGTGAGACGGCCTGAGCAGGGCGCGGCATGGTCCTGCCCCTCTCACGGGGTCTCCTGGAGGCCACTGCTGCCCGGCTAGCAGCCAGCACCCTTGTAATGGAAACCAGGGGCGGAGGGAGCCAGCAGCCTGTGGTGACTCCTGTGTTCTCAGGTGTCACCCACTGGGTCCGCAAATCGAAACCCAGCTGCGGCATCCCGGCCAGAGCAGGTGCAGCTCATCCTGGCAGGTGGAATCGGTGACACAGGCCCCCTGGCTGCAGGCAGCCGGGGGACCCTTGGGTAACTCAGTTTCCTCACCTGGTAAATGGTCGCTATGATCATACACCATCACACTCCACAGCTTTAAGAATCACCTAGGAGTTTAGGCCGTAAGAACGAGAAACACCTTGCTGTGTGGTGGGGGGTGGCCCTTCACTTTTCAAAGCGTTTTCAGGCATGAGGTTATTTTTGGCCTCACACACACATTTGGAAAGTAGAGGGAAACATTAATATATAAAAATTGTAGCACAGCATCTCGGAGTGGGGCCTGGACCAGATGCCTGGGTTCAAACCCCAGCCTGACCTTCCACTAGCTGTGTGACCTTGTGACCCATTGCCTCAATTTCCTCTTTGAGGCATTGGAAGACCCAGAGCATTAGGTTGCTGTGAAAATTACATAAAGTGGTAAAGCACTTATCATACGCCTAGAACATGCGAAGTGTTTAAGTGCTATTATGAAATAATAACATTCGTTAAAAGACCCCAAGAATCTAAGACTCGCTGGACAGAAGGCTAGGTGTCTCTTGGGCATCATGCCTGGAAAACCCGGCTTCCCTCTCTTCACCTTGTAGCAGCCACTGCTCTCCTGGCCACACATGCTACATTGTTTCTTTATTGCCCGCCTCCCCCCACCCAAATGTAGACTCCCTGAGGGCAGGGGCATCTCCTGTTGGGTTCTCTGCCGTAGCCCTCTCCCACCCCCCTTACACAGCTCTGGCACTTAGGAGGTGCTCAGTAAATATGTTGGAGGAAATGAACGGGGGGAAAGGGGGCAGAGAGTGGAGGAGCAGGTGGTTGCTGTCTGAGCCCCTCAGTTTGGAAATCTGGGTTCCCTCCACGGGAGAGGGCAGCCCCAGCCCCAGCCCCAGCAGATGCGTTCCTCCACCCTCCCTGAACGCTCCTGTGGGGTGCGGGTGGAGTTGAAGCCTGCCGGGCGCACTGTAAACTCGCCAGGTTGTGCTGATTCCTCTGTTTTATGCCCACACTTTTGCCCTGAAATTGAGTGTGCAAATGTGTCCCCGTCTGCAGGCCGTGCACAGGTGTCGCTTCTGCATCTGGCAGCAATCCCCGGGACAGCGGCGGCGGCAGCCATGGGACAGGTTGCAGGAGGGGCCCGGCGCGCAGCGCGGTAATTCCACTCCTCGGTCAATTATTCATCCCGCGCCGCGCCGCGTGGCCTCCGCGCCCAGGGCTCCCCTGCGCTGCTCCCGGGCCAGCGACGCCAGCCGCGCGAAGTGGGGGCTGACCCAGGAGGGCCACGAGCTCCGCGGCGGGGAAGGAGCGCCCCTGGGCCCCTGCCACGGACCCATGGGCAGCCATGAGCTGGCGTGAAGCCGCCCAGGAGGGGTGAGTGCGCGCGGGGCAGCCCGGGGCTTGGCCACCCCCGGCGTCCCCTAACGCTGGGCGCTTCCCGGGCCGCGGGCGCCGGCGGCGTTTCTTTTACTTCCAGCCTCCCGGCCTTTCAGAATGGGATCTGGTCCAGGCTAGCTGCGCAGTTGGCTGCGCAGGGCGGGGCCCTCAGTAAGTAGCTTGTGCTGGAAGAGGCTCCCCTGCTCTTTAGTTGTGCCAGCGGATCAGAGGACAGAGGCCGGGAAGTTCGTGGGTCCTTGTTTCTTTTCACTGTGAAGTGAGCACTGTCTGGAACTTCTGTTGCTAGAGGCTTATTCTCCCAGATTTTTCCAGGTATGGGGATGGGGTGAGATGTTTATTCGAATGCCTTAGAAAGGCTGCAGCTAGCTCTCAAATGGTTCATACACACATACAATTTTATAGACTATATTTAGAGAGGATCACAAAAGAGATGTACATCTTAAGACAAAAGAATTGTAAGACACTGTTAAAACAAAACCAAAGAAAGACACAGGCCAAAGTAATCCCTCACTGCACACCTGTGCCCTTGAGGGTGCCCCCCCCCCCATTGCCCACTCCACTCAGCATTTGTGTAAAACCTTTTTTAAGGTTTTATATAGAAGACCTTTGCATTTAATGTAAAACTGCTATTGACATAACTTTCTACTGTATTAATCATTGACTCTTAGAGAAACTATGTAGTGATAAAATCCTTTCAAAGTTCTGAGTAAAGACAACATTTTACATCTCCAGGTAAGGCAGTGTGCTTCTTTTTATTAGACAAAGAACATTATAGAACACACCTTTCCCTTTTTGCTTTTGCTGCTAGGAAGCTCAGAGCTACGTTTTTGCTTGCAATAGTGGCAGGTTTCTTTAGGATTAGGATTTGGCTATGGTTATTCCACCTTTTTGTTACTTGACACTTGTACTTCCCCCTATCCCCTTTTCAATAGTTTTCTTGTACCTGTGGCTTTTATTGCAAGTCATTTCAAATCCTATTTGAAAAAGAATATGGTCTAGATAAAAGTGCAGAGCTTGATACATGGTGAACCCTCAACAAGTACCAGATTTACTGACCCAAAGTGGGGAGAGGCATCTCTAGTAGGTGAAAAACTGACAGACTCTTGCCATCCATGCTCCTTATGCTGACCAGTCCACTTCTAGCTGCCCTTCTTTCTGTAGCCAGCACCACCATTTGCTCACACCAGAAATCCAGAAGTCCCCCTTGATGTCCCTTTTTTTCTTAACCCTAACATCTGACCCTTTAGCAGAGCCCATCAAGCCTGTCTCCAAAGTGTACGTGGAATCTGGCGCAAGGCCACCTCTCCAAACGCATCTTGGGTCATTCTCCAACCACACAAGCTGGGCCGGCCCCTCTGCCATCTGCCCTGATCTGGAACCCAGGAGGCTCTCATTTCCCTCCGCTGTTTCTGTGTCTGGGAGACCCAGCTCTCGTCATCCATTCAGGGACACCCCCCTTCCCCTCTTTTAGGACTTCCTTTAAAGTCACTTCCTCAGAGACACTCTCCTTGAACCCCCATCTACTCTCAGCGCACCCCATTTATTTCCTTTATAGAACAAATCAACCTGTAATTATATATATATATTTAGATTTATATGTATATATGCAAACACACATATATATTTTTTCTCATTTGCTTGTTTCATTGTCTGTATCTCCCATTAGACTGTAAATGTCATAAAGGCAAGGACCTGTCTGATTTATTCACAAATAAATATTCGCATCTGGAACAGTGCCTGGCACATAGTAGGTGCTTAAAAATATTTTTAAGTGAATGAGTAAATGAGTCCAAGCTCATTCTCAGCATCCTTTAAATTGACATGAGTCCAGTCAACAGTTTGGATTAGGGTCAAACTGAGGTGCCAGGCTTGGAAAACCCACATTCAGAAGCACTGATGAGGCACGGTTGGGAAGCAAGCTCGGTGCAGTGGGCAGGACGGAGAGGGACACCACTGGGACGTGAGCAACCTTCCACGTTGCACACTGGCAGCGGGTGCCTCAAGAGCAGTGCCTTCTTATTTCTGTGGGTACCTGCATTCAGTTACAGAAAGCGCCCCACGAATGTACTGGAAACAACCAGACTGCGTATCTGCAATAAACCTGTGCTCTTAGACTAGGGGAATAAATAGTTCTGAATAAAGGTGGCTGCAGTTCGGGGCAGTTGAAGAACCGCAGCATCCTGATCCCAGCGCACATGCTTTGTTGGACGAGGCACTCACCTTTCTTATCGAGCTTGGCCCCTGGGCAGCACCGCCTTCTGAAATCCTGTCCCTTCCCCTGCCGTGTGGTCCCTTGACCTGTCCATAGGGTGTCTTAGGGGCAAAACTGCCGTGGCAGTGGTTGCTTTTCTCTTTCTCTTGCTAAGTTTTAAGAGTGTTCTTTGAAAATCATTTACATATACCCCAACCATTTGGGGTATACTTGAGGTTCCAGAAAGTGCCTTATTATCAGGTCTAATAGATCTGGTTGATCTATGTCACAAGTGTTGGACTTTGGTATATCCTCCTAACCTGTGAAAGCGTTCAAGCATGCAGCAAAGTTCAAAGAATAGTACAATGGACAACTGTGGACTGTCCACCTAGATGTAACAACTGTTAACATTTTGCCATCTTTGTTCTATCTAGTTTTGTTTTGTTTTGTTCCTTAACCAATTGAGAGTAAATTATGAACATCATGGCACTTCACCATAATAAATATTTCAGTTGGTATCTACCAAGGACTTTCTCCTATATATCCATATATCATTATCCCACCTAATAAAATTGACTTTAATATCATTTATTATCTAGGCCATATGCAAATTTCCCCAATTGTACCAAAGATATCTCCTATAAGCTGTGTTTTTCTGTTTTTGTTTTTTGTTTTTTTGTTGTTGTTGTTTGAGCCAGGACCCAATCAAATGTCAACATGTTGGTTGTTATGTCTCTTTATCTCTTTTTAATCTACAACAGTCTCCCAGCCTTTTCTGTTATGACTTTGACTTTTTGAAGTGCCCAGCACAGTTGTCATATATAAAACCCACATTATGGATTTGCCTGGGCTTTGGATTTGTTTTTAATTAATCAATGTTACAACCAAGGAAAGAAACTGCCTCTGTTGATGGTCAATTTCCTCAAAATATTGTCTTCTTTTAAAAAGAAGTTGAGGTAGTTTACGATAATAGAAAGTCTGTTGAATAAAAGAGAAGATTTTTTTTTTTTAACTTAGAGAGGGATGGTTGGGTAGGAGGGAAGGGAAAATATGCTTCAAACATATATTAATGTGGTTAGTGAACAAAACGTGAAATTGAACTCTGAGCTTTCTAGATGCCAAAGCAAAAATGAAAAAAAAAATTAAAATATTGCTATTTGGTACAAAGAAGTATACTGTTTCTCCAGGAAATATGAGCTTTACTGGCACCAGAATCACAACAATAATTTGTCCCATGGATCTGTGGATAAATGATATCAAGCAAAGCAACGAGCAACTTCTTTACCAGCTTCATAGATGATTCAGGAACATTCTTTGCTCAGCTGCTCTTTATCACAGTAGGTCAAAGCCAAGGACCCAACATTGAAATGTGATGCAGAGAAATCACTTTTGAAGAGTCCAGTCTAGGTAAGAAAGGCCCTGAGGTTGGGTGGGTGCCTGGCCCTAACTCTTGTTCATCATCACCCACTGCCTCCGCTGGCCGACCCTGGATAAGTCCTTGGAAGCAGACAGACGCCGGCTGACCCCTGGACGAGAGCCTGGGGGCCGAATAGAGCAAGTGTAAAGCTGACCTCAGTGATGGAGCTGGAGAACCTGAGCTGTGGGCTCCTCAAAGTAAACCTCTTGCCAACCAGCACTCTTCAGTGTGTCCATTTGAACTTTAGGAAGTGCCTGCCAAAAACAGCAAAATTCATCTTCTAGCTGATAACCATTTTTTTGAATTGTGTATTATACATCACGTTATAGAAATTTGGGGCAATAGAGAAAAAATGCCCCATAATCCCACGGCTCCAGCAAACCAGTGAATGCATATGTTTTTGTGTTCCTTTCCAGTCTTCAAAAATATTTTTACATACTCATAACGTGTAAGCAGTTTGTGTAGTACATTTTCTCAATTTTGTATCACACGCTTTCTTCCATTTGCTGCATGGTCTTTACAAAGCCTTTTGAAAACATAGATAAGAAATTGCCCATTGAATCGATGTATTGTAATTCCAGTAACCGCTGTCCTGTTCTTGGACAGCGTATACTGTTTCCTCCCTTCCTTTTTTCCCTGCATAAATCACACTCCCGTGGCTGTGCTCATACGAGAAGACGGATGGCTTGTGGCGCCCCTCCCGGGCTCTGGCTAAGCTCCGCCACCATCCGGGAGGAAGGCGATGGCACTTCCTCCCGCCACGGCCCTGCATCCGGCTCAGCTGAAGGCTTTGTCGTGTAATTGAAATACAAGTGCCGAGGCCTCTCTCACCCAGCGTGAGGCTGGCACCTGAGCCGCGGGCGCTGCGGAGGCGGCGGGCGCCCTAGTAGGGGGGTGGGCTGTGTTGAGGCGCGGGCTGCGCGTGGTCTTGGTGGGGCCACCCTCCGCCTCTCTCTGGGGCGTCCCCCGAAGCATGGGGTGCGGTGTAGGGACGGTGGTGGCAGGCCCTCTTGTTAGCAGCCACCCTGCAGGGCGTCACCCTGTAGTCGTCCCAGAGCGCCGACACTCGCGGGCTGCGGTCCCCCGTGGGTGGCGCCGCGCTGCTCTAGTACCAGCCCCCTTCGCCTTTCCGCATTCAACCTTGGGTTTTGCGCGTGCGCCACCCCACCCTGCTCTCGGGACTCTCCAAAAGCAAGGATTATGTCTTTCAAATTGTTACTTCAATAATACAGTTTCTATTAATATAAAATTATTAATTCCCTCTAATGGAATCAAGTTTAAAAAAAGAAAGAGGGGAGTGGGTGTAGCTCAGGGGTTGAGCATCTGCTTTCCATACACAAGGTCCTGGGTTCAATCCCCGGTACTTCCTTTAAAAAAAAAAAAGTAAAGACAGTAAAGAAGTGCTTCACTCCGGTAAACTGAGCTATTTCTGTTTCTCTGTGTTTCCTACATGTTGTGTGCATGTCAGGTTTTACCAGTTTATTACCAGAGCACTGTTGCCGCCCTGCCTCGTTTCTAGTTCTCTCAATCCAATCCTAAGCATTTCGCCACGTGGGTACAGTGTCTAGTGAGCGCCATTTTCAGTGGCTCTGTGATGGACCGGAGAGCGCATGGGCCTGCCTTCCCTGAGCTCTCTGCTGCTGGACGTGGCAGCTGAGTCTCCTTGTCGGCTGTGAGCACCTTCACGCTGTGGAGTATCTGGCCTGTTGGAGGCCTCCTTAGATTGGGGGGAGGGGGGTGGGTTTACGGCTCAGCTGCTCCCAGGCTCAGCAGTCTGGGTCCTGAGAGATGAACTGCGGTAGAGCTCCCTTCCAGCTGCGTGGAAGCCGGGCAGACTCATCCCATTCGGACCATCCTGGCCCTCTCTCCAGCTCCTTCTTCCCACACTTGCCCAGCAAAGGTGCAGCCAGATGTGCAGTCCTGCCTGAGCCCAGCCCTGCTCAGTTACCCACCAGCCCCTCTGAATGTGCTTTCTCTGCAGCTGGTTGCCATGCTGGGGAGTTTCAGACCATGCTGAATCTACTTGTTTTATGGACAGGAATTTCAAAAGTAGGACCCCAGGTGTTAGATGTGCGAGTCTCTGGGTGCTAGTAAAATAAACCTTGATCAAACAGGGGTGTCGTGACTCAGAGAGCTGGATAGTCCTTAGTACACTCTGTCAATCAATCACCAATACAGATGTTGTGAGTTGAGTCATTTGGTAGCACAGTAACTTTATATGGCCACAGAGGCAGCTGTGGATAGTTGGAGGTGGGGGGAAGACTTTTTCCTGGGCAAATATATTACCGATCACAACTTCAGTATTTTCCTTCATCAAAATACTGATTCCTCTTTTCACCAAACAAAAGAAGCCTTTTGTTTTTCCTTTCTTTTGTGTTTGTTTTTCCTATCCTTTGTTTTTCAAATCCACCAACCTGGCTTTCTAATGAGAGATTCTGAGAGAGTTGATCAAATTAGAATCTCACTGTTGGCACGTTTGAAGACAGTTGTTAAGGCTAGCATTCTGTCCTCCTGGATAAAAGTCCTCCCCCTCTGTCACGAGGTAATAGTGTTTCTGAGGACTCCGAAAAGCTCCGATTCTAGGAGGAGACAGAGGTGCCCGGAGGTCAGCTTATTTCAAGGTCCCCTGGTGACTTTGAGGTAGAACTGAAATCACTGCCTCCCAACTGAATGGTCTTTTGAGCATGTCTCACTCAAGCACCGTTTTTAATAGATCGTATCCTTTTCAAAGAAAATGTGTTTTGCTATGGGTCAAATGAATTTTTTTAAAAAATTGAATGCAGTTCTTCATAGTTGCCTGGAAAACATAAAGGAAGCAATGACTTTTCCACGAATTATTTTTATGTACTTCTTCCTGTGGCTATAAAGAAAAAGAGCACGAGAAACCCGCATTTCCTCATTTGTAAAATAAGGGAATTAGACTAGATGAACTCTGGGTTTTATGGATCAGTAATTCCATTTTTCCGGAATCCATTTGACTTTGAAATACCAAACCTAGGCTCCTGCAGACATAGTGTAATATCCTTAAGGGCCATGTGTTATAATGAAAAGTAAATAGATACTTGATTAAAAAATGTTAAAAATATTTTTAATTGCGTAGGTAATACTGAATATATCCTCCTTAATTAAAAAAAAAAAAAAAAAAAAACATTACAGAAAAATACTAAAGTCCACTCTGACCCCCAATCCTAATTCCCTCCAGCTCCCCTAGATACTCTTATTGGTTTGGGGTATACAATACACGGAGCTTTTTAAAATGCGTTTACAGACACATATACGTGTCCCTAATATATGTATAGCATTGTTTTTAGAGTTGTTTTATTTAACATAATTTGTTTCACAAACTTGCTTTTAGAGAAACTTATTTCACTTTTTTTTTTTCAGTCAGCAGTGTGTCTCAAAGCTCTTTCCATGTTAGTTGATGAAGATGTAACCCCCCCTTTTTTTTATTTAGACTGTTTGAAGAATTGCGTCTGGTTTCCCACCACCCCCTCTCTGGGCCATCCTGCTTGCCTCTACCAGGTTCAGCTAAATCAGAAACTCCTTGACTGAATTATCACCTCTTTACTGCCTCTTGGTTCTTCAAAGCCCTAAGCAGTCATCACCTTTCCCTTGAGGCTCTCTCTGCCCCTCTGCCTCCGTCAGAGCTCATTATTCCCTCCACTATTTCTGCAACCTACACTTATATCTGTTATCAGTTGGATTTCACTTAATTACATTTTTATTATCCCACGACTTTTCCTTCCTTCTTTCTGCTTGTTTATACAGCTGTCTCTTCTACCAAACTACCCCTGTGAAGAGAGGGATCATGTTTGTTTCTATTGGGCTGCCCTCCACTCTGGTGCGGGACTGGCACACAGTAGGTGCTCAATAAAGGTTGATTGGCTGCCCAAGTTGGGCACAGGGGCTTGTCTGAGGAAACTGTTGCATAAAGATGAGGGCAGTGTCCCAGCCTGTGACAGTTCCTCAAAAAGCAAAACATACATAGCCTTACCTTCTGACCTGCAATTCCAGCAATTCCACTTCTAGATGTATACCCAAAGGAACTGAAAACAGGGACTCGCCCAGACGTGCACACCCATGTTCATAGCGGCACTATTCACAAGAGCCAAGAGGTGGCCGCAACCCAAGTGTCCATCAACAGACGAATGGATAAACAAAATGTGGGTTAGCCACGCAGTGGAATATTACTCAACCATAAAAATGAATGAAGTTCTGATATGTGCTGTCACATGGGTGAACCTTGAAAACATTACGCTGAGTGGAACAAGCCAGACATAAAAGGTCAAAACTGATTCCACTTATTTGAAATCTCTAGATTGGGCAGATGCAGAGAGACAGAAGTGGATTAGAGGTTACCAGGGCCTGGGGGAGGGGGAAGGGGCAGCTATTGCTTTAAAGGTGCGGAGTTTCTGTTTGGGGTGCTGGAAAAGTTTTGGTAATAGGTGATGATGATGGTAGCACCACGTTGTGACTGTTATTAACACCACTGAATTGTATACTTAAAATGGTAAAAATGGGATATTTTGTGATATATATATATATATTTTTTAATAATAAAAAAACAGTCCTGGCCTGAGAGAAGGCAGAGTTGCTGCCAACCAGCATATGGCAGGATCCCTGGGCTGTCCCCCGGCCCCTTTTCATCAGGGAGAACCCAGGTGGCCTGCGGAGGGCAGTCTGCAGCTGAAATGGGATCTGGAAGCAGCTTCCCACAGTGCCTCTACCCCGGTTAAAAATAAACCAAACTCTATCTGCAAGGGTTTGTTTTTTTAAAAAATAAGGAAAATACTCCACTGTACTCCTAAACCTGCCTCTGAGCTAAAACCTGAAGCAGAAACTTAATCTTTAACTGAAATGCAGGGTGAAGCATAAGCTAACATGGAAACGCTAACCTTTTTAATCATCCTATCAAAACGCACCTCACCGGGAGTCGCTCACGCGGGTACTTGTAATGCTGGGTCCATGTGAACGAAAGGAAGAGAGGATGGAAGCAGACGTGCCAACTCTGGCATGTGCATAACATAAAAACTGTACAGCAGTATTTTGCTCTACATAAAACAGTTTCTTTCTACGTTTATTTCACATGCCAGGTGATGCAAATTTTTTAGACTAGCATATAAATAAGGAATAAGGGCAGTATTATGGGAAATTTTCCATATTTATTATATGGGGTGATGCTAGTTTTTTTTACACTAACAAATATAAGTAAGCATATGGGAAAATATTATGGAAAAAATTCTGTAGCATCTCAGGCTTTGGAACTTCATGGAAGTTACCAATGAAGAAAGTGATGGGAAGGGCACGTACATAGGTAAGGATTTGACTTTTGAACCTGTAGGGGAGGTGGGAAGTGAGGGAAAGAAAGAAAGTAGCTGTGCACTCTGTGCTAGAAGCCGCCACTACATATAAATACAGATCGCGAGAAAGTTTCTTAGATTTAGGAAAACCTTTTGTATGAAAAGATACATCTTTTCGAACATGATTAATATGTCTTGCCTATATGTTTCTGCTCAAATTATTTGCAATTCTGGTGAGGAAGAAGCATTTCTTTCTAGCAAAGCAGCCGTCTGGATGAATACAAATGCGTTTATAAAAGGGGAGGTGACCTTCTTCCTCCGTGTTGTGCTGGTGAACGCTGTCAGCCTGGTCCACTCTCTCCTTGGGCTCCGTGGAGGGAGGGTCACGGCAAGGTTACCACTCACTCTGCAGCAGACTCTGCCTGAAGGGGAAATGGAGGGTAGAGGGAGGGAAGAAGCTGCTTCCAAAACCTTCCACAGCTTCCAGAACCTTCTGTAGCTTCCAGAATCTTCCACCACCTTCAGTGTGCAGATTCTTTCACTGAGCACAAGCTATTTGCCAGCAGCCAGCCTGGGGCCCAGGCTGAATCACCCCATCTCTAGGTCAGGGACAAATACTACAGGGAGGTCTCGAGGGACCCATATTTTTTGGGACTGGCTGACTTGAGAAAGGGACCCCAGCCCAGTGCCTTGACTCTGACCTCCTGTGAGAACTGGGCAGGCTGGGACCCAGGCAGAAGAGCAGAAACTGGGAAGTAACCAGGTCACCTTTCTGACAGTGGAAAGGCTGGAACATTCCAGAAAGAAAGCTTCCTAGCCCTTCGCTTCCTCAGTGCACAGAGGTTGGACTATGTGACCTGGGCAGGTTATTTTTCCTCTCCAGGCCTCACTTTCCTTAACTGGAAAATGATGACAATAATGGCACTAGCTCCAAAGGGTGGCGGTGGTAATTACATGACATAAAGTGTAGAAGGCTCTTAGCACCCTGCCTCTCACATATTAAGAGCTGAATAAATGTGAGTTGTGACTATTCATACTTTATTAATAATACTATTATTACTTTTTCCTCTTTAACGATATAGGAGGACACTGGATAGCTAAGAAAATTTACCTCCAAGGCTGAGATAGAGAAGTTGAAATACAAGGGCAATTTTATCGTATTGATAACATTGTGTCAAATATTAAAGAGCAATAGCTATTATTTTAAAAAGTAAAACTTCTAAGCCCATTTCGTGTGTTTGAGTCAAATGATAAAATTGGAATTTTTCTGCTCATTTTTGCCACCTCAAGTCTGCATCAGATCTGGTGCAGAGAAAAGCGACAACCAGGGCATGTGACCAAAACCAAGGTATCTGAGTGCCCTTCCTGAAATCTGAGCTTAAATTTTTTATACAGCCAAAATAAGGTTTTTGGGTTTTGTTTTGTTTTGTTTTTTTCTGAGTAGCAGACGAATAAGCAATAAGGAAAACAAAAAGGAATTAGGAAGTTGAATTTAGCTGCCCTGGCAAGTGCGTTAGCAGTGATGATTCTTGTTTCCTGCCAAACACCAGTGACCTGTCGTTTCTCCTATTTTCTCCCTGGAGAGCTAAGAAATTACCGCATGATAAGTCATTTATCTTTAATTCAGGTACAATCAGTATATAACCACATATTACCCGAAATAGGGAATTCACGCCACATTATTTTCCTTTGGTGAGTAATAGACGGGAAATGGGAAATGTCATTACAAGGCTGGCTGGCCATCTGGTAAAAGCCTCTCTTTGAATACAGCAGCTGATCTACATTGAAATATTAAAGCAACAAAGTCTGAAGCTGTTTTGCTTCTCCAGGGAACGTCAGTTCATGCATGGAAGGAAGGCAATAAAGTCCAATTATTCTGAACGCGGCTACACAAGGCATATAAAAATTATCTCACGTAGAGTAACTCTAAAACTAAGTATTCTTTAAAGTATCCATCCGTCACTCCAGGTAACAAAATCAAACAAATGGATCAATCTCTAAGGAACTACCCATTAATCAAAAGGTAGTGGTGAGATGTTGGTAATTTTTCATTATTCCAAGTATAATATTTTAAATCTGACATGCTGACAGGGTGGTCCAAATATGTGAAATGATCACGTCTGTAAGGAGGGATGCCTCAGCACATAGCGTTGGACCATTGTGCACTACCTATTGATCGTGGATCCCCGAGCTTTCCCTCCCAAGGTGCTTGCCTTTCTCTTATTTGGGGGGTGTGGTACCTGTAGCTGAAAGTCATACTAATAAGAGCTTGGCTCTTACTACTGAGCATGACCGAAACTTCCGGGAAGCCCGTGCTTTTCCCGTGCCCATCAGCGTCCCCCCGTCAGGAGGTGGACACATTGGACCCACCTCACAGAAAGGAAGCGTGTGTGTGCTGACGGGGTTTCGCACACCCATGCCAAGAGGCTGACTCCAGTAGTGAGATGGATTGTGCTACTTAGTAGGTGATGGTAAGGCCCAGAGGAAAGATTAATCATAATTAAACATGAGTCAGACTGGTCTCAGGCATTATTGCCAGGGCCAGCCTCATGGGTGCGAGGAGCCAGCAGAAGCCTGGTGGGATTTTGAGATTGTTTGAATAAGTGCAGCTTGGAGGAGGAGGAGGAGGAGGAGGAGGAGGAGGAGGAGGAGAAAAAGAAGAAGAGGAAGAAGAAGCAGCCGCTGCCGCTGCCGCCACCACCGCCGCCGCCACTTCTATCCTTCATCTGTTTTGATTTTCTCTGCCTCAGCGAAAACACCAAAATCCCAGCAAATTCTCCTGGTCTTTGGGATCACTAAGTCAACAGGATTCAGTCTTCCCTGGATGCAGCTTTTCCAGGAGGAAGGAGCCATGTGTGCAGTAAAAGAGACCTTACGTTAGGAGCTTCCTCCAGAGTTCTGGTCCTGGCTCTGGTGAGCCATGTAGTATTGGTCAAGTCAGTCAAGTCAGGCCCAGCTTTATCATCCATAAAATGAGAATGCTGAACGAGATCAAGGATTAGCAAACTATGATGAGTGGGCCAGATCTTGCCCACCACCTACTTCTGTTAATAAAGTTTTATTGGAACACAGCCACACCACTCGTGTACATCTTAACTATGGCTGCTTTTGCACTAGCTGAGTTGAGTGACTGTGACAGAGGTCATGTGGCCTGCAAAGCCAGAAATATTTCATCTCTGGCCCTTTACAGGAAACATTTGTCGACTCCTGGAGTAGCTGAGCCCTGTAGTTTCCTTCCAGCTCTGAAAAATGTGATTCTGAGGAAAAGGAAAGCGCAAGCAGCCTTTGGGCACCTGAGGGGAAAGGACAGCATCAAGGTGGAGAGAAGGTCAAAGGGGAGGCTGGAGGGGCCAAAATAAGCGTGCCTCCTTCCCTCACAGCGTGGCTTATCTCTGGCCCAGGGGCCATGATTTGGGGCCCACAGTGGTGGGCAAGGAGAAGGAACCCAGCTCATGGTTTAGAGACGTGATAGTCCTTTGGGCAGCAGGCGACACCCAAGAAGGCAATCGATGATGCCCAGTGGCTCCTCGGGGCCAGTTCAGAAAGCTGGACCTGCCTAGAGAGCCCGCGTGGGGCTCATGGACTCAGGTTGCCATCGGGCTGCTTGGTCAGGTGGAAGCTCCGCAGCCGGCTGAGCGGCCTCCTTCTTGCCCTCCCACGTGTGGTGGCCAGACTTTTCACCCACCCTGCCCAGCCTGTCACCCTCCTGCTTGGGAAGTCACCGTCTGGAAGCCTCTGCCTGGTTTCCAAAAATCCCCCTCAGTCCGGCCTCACTTTTCCCTCCAGCCTCTTGTCCTGTTCCTCTGCCGCCTGCATCTGCCACCTTGGCCAGCTCCTCTCCATCCCGTGACCCCATAGCCTCCCCCTTCCTGACGCCTGTGCTCTTCTCCTGGTCCGGAACCTTCTCTTTCTCTCTGCTGCTAACCTGGCCCCTCTCCTTCCTTCAAGGCTCAGCCCAACCTCCCAAACTACCCAGCAAATTTCAGTGGACTGATGCCTACTCGTTCTGGCAACTTCCTTTCTGGCTCCATGCAAGGCCACGGGCTCCTTGGTGTCAAGGACTCTGTCTTATGCTTTTTTTGGAGTCAGTGCTTACTTGATTATTGAGTGATTTGGCCAGGCCTTCTGAATAAGACCTTGGTATTTATTCATAATGAGAGAGAACTGACTGGATCATTTTACAGAGCACCTAATAGTTGGGTGAAGGGCCTGCCTCAGCTGTATGAAGGTCCACAGGGAAGTTTCCATGGGCAGTGGGAGATGGAGAAGGCTGTCGAAGGGCCTAGAACTCCAAGGGAATGACTCAAGGTTGACCAGCAGCCTAGAGTGGGCCAAAGTAAAAGGCCCCTGTGTCTGTGCAGTATGCCTGCTGTATAGACCAGTATGGTCTGAGAAATAAAGTCCTCGCATCCGTGCTTACAAGCCCAGTCCCACCGTGTGCCACTGCCTGGTGCCAGAGGACATTTGACGGGACATGTCTGTGTGGGTCCTGTGTCTTACCCACTCATCCTGCTGGAAAGACACCAGTGGCCATATCTGAATGTAACATTTGAATACAAATGGCAGCATTCACCCTAGTGCGCATGTCCAGCAGGTTCTGAATATATAATCCTGCCTATTACATAATGCCCGCACTAACCATTCCCCTAAATGCTGGACAGGGGCTCTGAGTCTGCCTCGCTTGAAGGCCACGGGGTGGGCAGGGGGGATCTCATTTCTTTCCATTATTGACCCCCACATCTCTGGTGCAGGTTAAAATTAGAGTAGATGGACACTGCCTGCAGTGGGTACTGATCTCCAAGAGGGCTCCTTCTGTCATAGAGGGCAACGAGGTCCTGGGATCAAGGTCACATGTGCCCCATTCTGTGCTTGGGACAGGAGCAGGAGAGGAGGCCAGAGCTGACAATGTGTGCTCCACTGCCCTATGGTTAACGCTCAAGAGACTAGAGGGATTGGAGCGTGCTGGAACAGGCAGGGAAGGGATGGCGGTGTCCCCTCCCACTTGTTTGGAATGAACCTTATCTACTTTCTGCCTAAACTTGGGAACTTCCTAGATTATTTGTATAATAATTGCATTTTATGTCCTGAGTGCAATCCCTTATTTGCAAAAGTTTAGGTGAACACAAATCATCTAAACAGTTTAGCTTAAGAATGGAATGTTTCTTCTCTCTGTGTCTCTCTGTCTCTGTGTCTCTGTCTCTCTCTCTCTGTCACTCTCACACACACACAGTCATCCATGTGCAGATGGAGTTTCAAGAAGAGATGGATCAATGTCTCCTGACACCTGGGACAGCCAGAGCGAGGTGTGCAGGAAAAGCCGTCAGTTTGCTCAGGGCAAAGGCCACTGGAAGGCCACACACGGAGGCGGCCAGCACTGCGGCCTCGAGCCTGTGGGCGCGAGCATGCTCCCTGCAGCAGGGCCGGGGGCGAGCCCGGGGCTAGGAAAGTGCACATCGAGAACAGAGAGGCACACCGGGCAGAACTGGGCGGCACAGGGGGCGGGCCGGCCCAGGGGGCGTGTCCTGCCGGGCTCCGGTTTAGGCTCTGCAGTGACACAAACGGCTGCCTGCCTCTGTAGGGACCATCTCCCACCCCCCTTTCCCTTAGCATCATCTGTTGCTCCCAGGAAAGACCCAGCCAATAACTCTTGATGTGTGGCTGCTCCGTGCCAAGGCAAAGGTCCTTGCTGCTCGTCACTTGGTCACTGCAACAGGCGCACTGTTTGTTGGGCACTTGGCAGATGATTAAAGTCATCTGAGAGGAAAAGCTACATGCCTTTCCAACTTATCTTGAGCAGAAAAGGCCAAAGTTTGGGAAAGAACAATCCATACTTTCTTGAAATTCAAAATTGTGGCTTTTAATTTATGTGTGGAACTCCAGGGACAGAAGCATCTTCTTGCAACGTTCTCGGGTTACCGCCCCGCTCCCCGCATCCGCGTCCTGTCTCTGAGGACATCATATATCAAGGGCCCCTCCAAAGGCTGTCCTGGGAGTGTGTTAAAACGAGGGCAGCCGGAACAGGCAGCGTCACCACTGCTGTCGCCACATGGGGCAGCCGGGTCCCCGGAAGCGGCTCTTTTCTCAGGGCGCCAGTCGTGCAGCGTGTGCAGCGTTGGCAGGAATGTTTGCCAACCCCCAGCCCATCCTGGGGAGCCCCAGTGACTCCCACATTTTTTTTTAATATTTAAAATCTTTATTAACCCAAAATAGAATTATAAAAATGTTTATCTAAAAAGCATTTTGACATTCAAGTACAGAACTGTGGTGCAGGTAGTTGTTCAAGGGCACTTTCACAAATCATGACCTGAACACTGGCTCTTAAGTGGATGTACAGGGGAAAATAAAGGCAGATGGAAGAAGAGCATAAAGAAAAGAAGATAACAAAAAGGAAGGTAAAGACACAATGGGTTCAGTAAGTTCCTAGTCCCAATTCAACAAACTATTTTTAGGAAGGATAAAATTCAAAGTGCTTAATACAGAAAATCTTAATGTCACTAATTATTCTCGAGTGCCATAAAACATTATCAAAATAATTTTTAAAGAGCTGGCCACACTTCAACTACTGATATGCCACAGCATTAAAATTACCTCAATGCCTTGTTCAACCAAACTTCCAATATTTATCAATTATCTCTGTAATTATCTTACACATGCACATAAATACCAGGAAAGTTTAAATACTTTTATTTTACTGTTTTAATCTTTTCCTTAAAGATGCAGGATCTCATCTTCCACCTCCCACATTTAATAGTGAGGACAAGTAAGAACACGTGAGCCAAGTCAGGACAGACGACGTGGGTCTGAGTCACTCGCCTGTGGTTCCGATTCGCTTCATTTCAAGGCAGACCCCAAGCCCACCGTGGGTAATTACATGTATTTTCTTACAAAGTGAGGGGTACGGCTGCCTTGATTACACTGGGCATGAGAAGCCTATAGATTTTATCATCAGCATTGGTGCCAGGGAGCCTGTTATCATCTCAGTTTGGGAACCAGTTTAATACACAAAGAGGAATCCAAAACTTTTTGCTTGGAGGTGTAGGCTTTTATTTTTAAAATTAAGGCAGTAATTTTTTTAGCCTATGTTCTGCCATGGGTAGAAACTTCTAAAACCTGTGGGCATGAGGGCATCTCTGGCCTTCTCCGTAAGACACTAAATATTTTCCTAAGAGGATTTGTGGTTGAGAGGTCCTACAAGGAGGGGCAGGCCCCTCGCTCTGTTGCTAGCATTGGGGATCCCCAGCACAGTGTTATCTCCACACCAGGGGCCCTGTGCCCCCTTCTGACGGCATTCCAATCCCCACACCCAGCAGGGACCACAAACTTTGGGCCTCAGGCTGTGGCCTGAAGACATCTGCCCACACAGATGCACCTCTGAGGCCTGGAATGTTATTTCCTTGGCAAAAAAAAAAAAAATTCCAAGCCATCTACAGGACTCAATCTCAGGATTTTCTTGGAATGTTGTAATAATATGTATTTTTGCCATGGGTACCTTCAGGAGCAGAGGTTTGCCTGGCTCTGGTTACAAGACAGTATGTCTAAAGCGATATTTCTCTTCTAAGTGACTATTCGGCAGGCCACGTGACTCTCTTTCCTGTGCCTCGGTAAGCCCAGGAGAGGACCCAAACCACTTTCATGCCTGTTCCAACCCATTGCCTACCTTTATTCTCCCTTCCCCCTTTCCCTTCCTCTGCGAGTGGAGATGAGAAAGAGTTCCGTGACGCCCCGAGTTGCTCGGGAGCATTCCACCAGCCACGTCCATGTGGTGAGCTCAGACACTGCCAGGAGCCCATGGGACAGCCCAGTGGTTTCAGAAACTGATCATTACAAAACACGGCCAAGTTTTAAAATCTCTCATACTCAACACCTATCCAAAAAAAAATTTATTTATTTTTTTTTAATTTTCTTCCTTTCTGAAATGACAGTTTTTTGAGAAAGTCTGGCTTTCCCCCAAGCCACTGCCATTTCAGGCACAGCTCACAAATCGAAGAGAGCAGCTGCTCGGGCTTCAGCGTCCTACCTTCTTGAATATCCCCCTGGAGAGTCATGCTGTAAGGGACTCTCATTCCCATTCCCCAGGGAAAGCTGAAAGGAGGACAGTGTTTCCAGATGTGCCCGAACTTGGTCCCGCCAGCTGTCTCTGGTCTGGTAAAAGTGACTGACTTACTGGGCTTGTTTTACATTCTCTGCCCAGGCACCCTGGGAAGCTTCTCTATGATGGGGCACGCACGGATGGAGGGTGGAGCTGGACAGGCCTTGGGAAGAGGTGACGTTTTCCCTGGGCTCACTGTGGCTCTGGTGGACTGTTTCGAAGTGGGGAGCCTGGGACTCTACTCACAAAAGAACTGAACTGAGTGGCTGAAGGCAGTGAGGTTGTTTCGGCTAATTGCCTCAACTTCAGCATGCTCCCTTCCTTGGGGACGAGGAAAAAGACTTGACTGAACCAAAGGTTTCTGTTGTAAGAAAGAAGGAGATGAGGAAATGAGAACGGATGTATCAGGAGCCTTCTACTCTTCCGGGGCTACTGTATGGCTCACATCTTTTATAATGAGAATGTGATGGTGCAGTTCCTTTGTGGGACTATAGAGTAACACAAGAACATGTCTGAAAAAGAGGAAAACCTAGGTACATCCAGCCAAATAGGGCATGTATAACCAGTGCGGATAATACCTTCCTCCTCGGCAGCTGATCTGGGTGAGCGCCTCATAGCGTGAAGGTCGTGGATTTCAGGGTTCAGAAACTGAACCCAGGGCTTGTCTCTTACTGGACTTGGGTGGGAAACCAGAGAAGCTGAAAGTTTTTACTGATACCAATTGGGAGAGAAATAACCCGGAAAGGGAAAAAGGAAAAGAAAAAGAAAAACAGGTTTTGCTAGTCCCAGAGGTGCTGGTTGGAGTTCTGATCTCCTACGAGAAGCATGCTCGCGTGTCTTGACTTGTACCTCCCTAGGAGGGCTTATCAGTGTTGGCCTAGTATTCACACTAATTTTGTGACTATAGGTCCCCTTCTCTAAGTTTTGGGTTTCTTGGGACAGAGACCACGCCGCCTTTATGCCCTGCTCCCTAACCATGTCTACTAAATGTGTTAACTGGAGTTCAATACACATCTGTTGACTCACACTCTGCATTTGTTGAATTAAACTCATCAGTGCAGGAATGTGAAAGATCTGTTATTATTTGATGAGCTCAAAAAAAGGTGAAATTTGCAAAGCACAGGAATAGGTATGAGGTTCTGGGTTCAACCCCTGGTACCTCTTTAAAAAAACAAAAACCTTATTTATGGACACTGAAATTTGAATTTCATATCATTTTCATGCATCATGAAATAGTATCCTTCTTTTGACTTCTTTCAGCCATTAAAAACTGTAAAAGCCATTCTTAGCTCGTGGGCACACAAACCAGGCGGCTGTAGTCTGCCAGCCCTCATCTAGTAGTCTCACAAATTCACATTCCCAAACCTTCTCTGATCTTCCTGGTCAGCTGGTTTAACTCCACACCTGATTAAAACAGCTATGGGGGTAAGGATGGGGCTCAAATGGTTGGGCATCCGTCTCCCATATGGAGGGACTTGGGTTCGATCCCCGGGACCTCCTGGTAAATTTAAAAAAAAAAACAAAAAAACAGCTATGGAAGCATATCTGTTTGGAATTGCACTTGGCTGGACATAAAAGGGAATGCAGATCACAATGACAAGTTTGGACTTACTGTTCTCCCTCCTAATAAGAAACCTGGAGTTGCATTTCAGGGCTGGGGCAGTGGCTCAAAGGTGCCGTCAGGGACCAGAACCCTCTTTTTTTGTTGTTTTTTTTTTGGTTCAGCCATCCTCTGTGTGTGCTGCTCTACCACCAGTACTGCACCCGCATCCCAGGCAGGAAGATGTGGAGAGCAAGCGGCAAAGGGCAGTGCCTGCAGTTCTGCTCCCTTTTAAAGGATTTTCTTGGAGTCACAAGCTAGCAGCCTTCCCTTCAACTAATTCACCATAACTGGGTTGCAATGCTGTTACCAGGGAGCTGGAAAAAGGAGGGGCAGAGAACCCAAGCACACTAGCTACTGAGCACACTGCCATCCCAACAGGACTGGAGTCCTGTGCGTGAGGAGGAGGGAGACACGGGCTGTGGGATGAGCAGTCGCAGTATCTGCCTCAGTGGACACGTCTCCAGCACGACTTGATCGTCTTGCCTGGCATCCTGCGTCTGCGGTTCTGTCAGCAGCACACCCTCTCGCCACGGTCTGTGAGACCAGCAGGGCAGCACACAGTGGGCCTCGCAAATAACCCAGATCCCACCAGTGAAGACCACCCGGGGACTTTTCAAGAGGAATAAGCCAGTTGCTTTTCAGCCCATACCTCAGGGTTGGAATTTACTCAAGAACAGTCCTTTTTGGTGCACCTGCAGATGTCCACTGGGCACTCAGAGGTCTTACTGCTGAGAAAATCGTTCCCACTTCATTCTGGCTCCAGGCCGTCCTGCCCGCACCTCATCAGAGCCCTCCCATCACGCGATAATGTCCTACTCCCTTTCTCAGGTCTCAGTCTTGCCTCCCCACCCCCACTTGCACACGCAGGAACAGAACAGCTCCCTCTGGCCATGCAAGGACCCCCTGCGGCCCCTTCCCAAGCAAGGACAAGCTACGGACTTCTGAAGCCTGCTGCCAATCTTAACTGAACTCTCCCGGCTCCCATCCCCCCAGAACTCACCATGTGTACAACTATAACCGAATCAAGGCTTCAGTAACTGCTGATGGAATGGAACCAAATGGGATCCTTAATAGAGGGCTTTTTAAAACTTTTTTAATCAGCAGGAACATTTTGATATTTGAATCTTACAGAAACCCCAATGTAGGAAACAAATGTAATATTTTATTAGTAAGTTTTATTTTATAAGTTCAAATTTGTACCTTTTGGATATTTTGATGAAGACAGAAATCAAGGTGGAAGTCCCAGATGACTGTCAAAGGCAGTTGGATTAAACTGATCCAGATGCTTGGAAGAAGAAAGAGAGAGAAGTTTCTTTTCTGAAGCAGAACCATCAACAATATCTAACAGGAGTTTATATTCGTATTCGTGAATATAAAAGCCAGACGAGAAACATCAAAACTCACAATAAATGATAAACCTGACACCGTGATTGGGCCTGTCACAGGTTGTTTTGACACAGCCTTGTTATGTAAAAGCTTGCTGTGATGACAGCATGTTATAGCTATCCTTCCACAATGTTATGTGTGTGGATAAAAGCAAGTCTGGCTTTTTAAAAGATCAATGCAGGAGCTACAAAATTCCTAACCACTGGCACATTTGCAAGAAATGCAAACTGTTTCACGGAGCCTCTGGGAAAAGCCTGATTCCCAGGTGACCACAAAGAGAAAGTCAAAGGGAAGCCCCATCTGACACAGCTGGCCTCTGATGTACCCGCAGCTAGCGTGTTTTAGAGGCTTTGGGCGTGTGTGCTGTTTTCATTAGTTTTTCAATCGTTAGAAACCAATTCGATGGGGTTTGAGTTGAGCATTTATAACCTCTGAAACACCTCCCTTCACTTTTGGAGCTCTGTGGATCCATCTGAAAACCCAGGGCTAGGTTGGGTTTTTGTTTGTTTACATGTCAGGGTTTACATGTAAAAATAAAGCCTTCCTTGACTTCACTGCA
>JAQZBX010034222.1:0-16209 GCA_029593785.1 Cabassous unicinctus
GGGAGAAAGGGGAGGGAGAAGGGAGGGGGAAGGGAGGAGGGAGGAGGAGGAGGAGGAAGAAGAAGAAGATGGCAAATGACAGTGACACTTGGCTGTCAAAGAGGAAGACTCAATGAGTTAAATGACTTCAGAAGACAGTAGGTTCACCATGAGTTTGAACGATCAGGAGTTACTACCTACTTTACTTTACAATGAAATCAAAAGTGGAGGCCAAAGGAACAAGATACTAGAGAAAAGGCCTAGAGTAGAATCAGTCAAACGTGGGTTCCAATCCCAGCTCTACTACTTCCTTATGTAAAATGGGAATAAATAGTCATCTGTAACAAGGTTAATGAACAGATGAAATAAGCTAGTGTACATATGGCATCTAGCAAAATGTCAAGCCTGTAGTAGCAATGCAAAAATTATGATTTATCTTATGTATTAGACACTGGATTGGCTCCCTTTTTCCTGCCTCCCTCTACTATAAGTTATAAACTAACACACCTGATTTCCCAACCTCTAAATGACATGCTTTGGGAATTGAGAAATAGGCAGATACTCTAGGAAGCTCTCCATCCACAAATTAAAGAGAATACCTCACAAGGAAAAGATATTCCTTCCTCATCCTGCCCAGAAGGCTGAATTGGTGCCAGGAGGTGTAGCAGCCATTTTGAGCACATGAAGATGAAATTCACATGCTAAGGATAGTGGAACAGAAAGGCAGAGAGACTGGGTCCCTACTGATCTTCTCTTGCAGCCATCGTAACAGTCCTGGATTGTCTACCTCAATTCTTACTTCTATTTGCAAAAAATAAAGCCATGTAGGTTTAGGTCACTGTTGGATTTCTGTTGCTTGCAGCTGAACATATGTTTATCTGATACATGTTCCTCACCATTTGCCAGAGCAGCTTGTACTTCCCCCAGATCATGGAAGACACATTTTCATAAATAGCTATTTTATTTTATTTATTTTTTAGAACCAGTGGCTCAGTGCTATCCTAAGGGAGGCCTCAGGATGCCAAATTTGGGCAGGAAAGTGTGACTCTAATCCTGCTATCCATTACCAGTCAGTTGGGAAACTGGCTGGTCATGAACTAGAATGAAAAGTTGGGTCTTTTATCGAGTTTTTAATCACTAGTGTCCAACAAGAGGGACAGGGACATTAAGAAATGCTGTATTGTGGAAAAAAAGACTAACAGACGAGGATCCAAATTTTGGAATTGCTATATACTAAGAATGACCATGAATAATTAGCTAAAACTCTCTAGGCCTCAGTTCTTACCTCCGTAAAGTGGGAATAACAATTATTACCTTCTAGGATTGCAACCAACGTCCTATATAGTACTATATGTAAACGCCTATCACCGTGCCTGGAAATCAAATAGGTGATCAAAATTTTTCTATAGTTATGATTATTAAAGATAGTAAGAAACAACAGCCCACCATTCACTCAATAGCCATTTATGATAACCTACTGTGGGCTAGGCCCTGGGATTCTAGAAGCAAGGAAGAAAATCAGCCCATGGAGCTTATCTTCTCATGATCCAAACACAAAAGGAAGATACAGGCAGACAAATCAACAATTTCAGGTAGTAAGAAGAGCTAGGGAAAAAATAAAGATGAGTGCATGGGGCCTGGACCTGAGGATGAGTGGGCATCACTGTTACCAGTCAACGATGCGTAGGCCTTCGTTACAAAAAGTTTCCCCCTATTTTGCTTATTGGAAACCTAAGGGCAAGGAATCCGATAGTTTGTATTGGCTCAACTAATGCCACCTAAAGCTGACTTCCTCTGAATCTTAGGCCCAACTAGAACACAGATTTCAAAAAGATTATTTAATGTGTAAAAAGATGCTAGTCATATAATTTTAAAGTTGCAAATAATCGATAGCTAAGCCATCTCACTCTCCTCTCCCCTTTATTCATCCACTTCAGTATCTATCAAATTTGTTTTTTTCTTGAAGCTCTGCCATTACGTGTGAGGGCTTTTAGGGGCCCTCAGATGCCAGAGAGGATGTTAAAAACATGCTCTCCATTTCCTAAAACATTTCTAAATGTTTTCATAAAGTGTATGCCAATTTCCAAGACCCCCAGCTCCACAGGGATAGCACACTTTGTTTTATTTTGGGAGAGGAAAGAAAATTAAAAGCGGAACCATGTCTTTTTGTTCATAATGAAGTTATTTCTCGCCTTTCAGTGCAGCCTGTTTCTGTCCAGTGAGATGGCACCGCCACTGGCAAAGTCCATTCTCTTTTCCCGGCCGTGGTCCTACCAGGCTCCCAGCGGTGCTACAAAATAACGACTTGAAAAGTAATTAAGATATAAGTATTCCAAAAGAGAACACATGGTTATTTAAAGTCATTGGACACCGTTCAAAAGGAAAGATCTATGGAGCACAAGGGCTGAGAGCCATCACGCTCCTTCTCCTGCACCCCCGCCCCATCCTCACATTAAGAGAAAAGACTAATTATAAATCTCTAGCAAATATGACCCGGTAAAGAGTTTTCAAACAAAAGCCTGTACTGGATGGGCTATCTGGCAGATCTGGGCACTTGTTTTCCCTAATAACCATTAAAGTTGGTCCTAGTAAACCGTTTTACAGCAACATTAGAAATATCAGAGTTTACATTTTCGTTAATGAATTGCTGCAGAAGGTTAGTGTTTCCGCACGTCTGCAGACGGCTCCATATCCTCGCTTTGTCTCCATTGTGCTTCCCCCCCCACCCCTTAACATTTCATTTCCAATGACACGTCAGCCGTCTTTCACCAACCTCAAAGGAAAGTTGAATGCGGGGCTCACAAAGTTAAGCTGACATTTGCTCCCTTCCAATAAAAAATATTTAGTCCATTAAACATAAATACCTGTCATTATGATACATGGACTGGGTGCAAACCTCCCGGTTCCCTCTGATGTTTATTACATCCAAACAACTGCAGTGCCTGCATGTTTTCAACTTTAGTGTATTGATTAAACTTTTAAATGGCTGCCATATAACCCAGGGACAGCGGGAAGATTAATTTGCGTCAATGTTCATCTGTAATTCATTAGCCATTTATTCTTTACAACCACATGGGCTATCAAGAAAATGCAGGCCATTTTTCACTCGGCACAGGCTGAGAACAGATTCTGAAATTTGTGCTGCATACAAATAAGTTCCCTGGGTCTGGCCAGTTAAACTGCTTGGCTTTTCAAAAGTCCAAGTTGGGAAACAGCAGCAGGGAAGGAGCATTAAAAACCAGAAATGGGGGAAAACATACATCCTCAGGGTGCTCAAGATTTAACGGAGTTTGTCCACAGTCTTTTCATCCATGGATTATGGTTTCTTATTTCAGGCAGATTAAAATAAGGGAAACTTGTATCTGAGCAAAGGACATAAATAAAAGAGGTTGCATTTTTCCCATCCCTCGCTCCCCTCCCCCTTTCTAATATCTCCTAAAATGCTGTTTCTGGCAGAAAGCTCCAGAGAGTGGCAGTGAAATGGAAAAGTGCATAGCCTAGAGGAACGTGGAGCTGTAATCTCTGAGACAGTGGCATTTGAACCAACTTTCCCCCAAACAGTGGAATCTCGCCCTGCCTTGAGTTGGGAAGGTGCCCAGCTAAATAGTGGCGTGTTTCCTGAGGGAAGAGCTCAGCCATCTGGCTTCTCCATGTGCCCTCCTGACCCCCTTGGCAGAACACAAAATGCATATTAGAGGCATAAACGGAATGGGCACCTCCAGCGAAAGGCCCTTCAACACATCAGGCACTGGGGGAAGAGAAGGAAGGAGGAGTATTGTGTGCTCAGGTGGAGGGTGGGGGAGAATAAAGCATACAGGGGAAATTTTTCTTCATAAGGATGAATAATTAAAGTGGCGAGCCCGGTGCCCTGGCCTCACTGTGGCTAATAACTGCAGTAGTGAACAGCAAAAAATCAATGGCCAGGACAACATCTGGGAAAGATCGCTGGCAGGTACCCATCTGCAGGACATGAGAGAGCCAATGTGCAGATGCTCAAGGTGACGACTCTTACCTTGGGTCTCTGGTGCCCACAAAAATCAAAGGCACCAGGCACATTGGTAACCTTTGGTAACAATGCCTGCAGAGGGGCACTTGGGGAGGAGGTAGTAAATTACCCGGTTTTAATGTAACTGCTCAGGCTGCTTACAACCTAGGATAATAGGGAACCCTCCACAATAGCCTCCATCTGGAGCCATCGTCATCCCAGCCCAGGAGTCACCAGCTCCAAGAATCAGCAGCACAGGACACAACTTTGTCAGTCATTTGGGGAGATAGGATGGGGTTATCACAGAAATGCTGCTTGAGGAGTTTTATTTCTGTGTGGCAGTAGCATGTAAGTATCAAAAGGAAGGTACATAAATTGTAGAAAAATGCCCTGGATGGAAACTCAAGGTCATGAGATCCAGCCTGCTGCCACATATAGGATTTATCAACTTTATCTGCTTTTTCTAGAATAACAAGTACACTGGGCTTTGCACCTCACACGAGCTTAATAAATACATGTTGAGTGATTGATTAATTCAACCTAAGCACCTGGATTCATTCAGTCAGTCAATCAACAAATATTTATTGACTATATATCATATCCCAGCACTGTTCTGGACCTAGGATAAAGTGGCAAACAAACGTAGCTGCACTCTCTTGGCAAGACGATACTTGTAATTGAGTTGCCTTTTACTTTCCTGCAGAGGCAAGGGATTTCTAGAAGCCTTAGTTTTGGAGATCCAGAGCCATATTCTTTGGTAGTTCTATGGCCAAAGTCTGAAAATGATGGTGGTTGGAGCAAATTATGACTTGTGAATTAATCGGATAAGAGTTAGAATGAAAAATGAGCCTGAAGTTCTAGAACAATTCAAAATACATGTTTACTTCAAATTTCAAATAATGTTGACTCCAAAGGTAACCTCTGCAGGTGAGGGGTGTTGGTGTTGGTAAAGAGTTTATTTTTGGAGCCAGGACTTCATATATATGCTGCTTCCCAAAGGCATCTATCATAATTGACCTTGAATTTGAGGAACAGAAAGGAACTTTGTGAAAGTTTCAATCAATTAAGAAGCAGCTACTAAAGACAACTATGCCTGTGACACTTTTAGGGTATATAGGGGAGCAAGAAGAATAAATATAAATCATTGTCTCTTTATTTACTCAAGGAGGTTACAATCTCTTCAGAGAGAAAAAATAACATATAAAAGCTAATACATGGCCACAGAGAATGAAGGTCAAAAGCATTTAGCAGGTTTTTGTTTTTCCTCTTAAATAACAAATGGAGAAATATTAATGTCTAATGAAGTCAAGGCTGTTGGGGTAACAGAACTCTCACACTTGAAGCTAGCACATGAAAGTCACCTGATAACATGCATCGAGAGTCTCAAAAATGCTCTTACCTTCTCTACCTTTAATTCCACTTCTTAATATCTAATGAAATAATTCTTCAGAGAGAGGAATGCTCCACAACAAAGATTTTCACTACGTGGGGTTTTTTTTTGGTTATAAATAGTAGATAGTAAAAGTGGGCAAATAAATATTAAGCAAATAATAGTACATTGACTCTATGGAATATTGGGTGGTCATTCAAATGATAATTATATGAATACAATGTGGCAACATAGGAAATTAAGTGTGCAGCTTTGCTAGAATAGGACACAAAACTGTAAGTTCACTAGTATTCATATTAAAATGTTATAAGGGAATATATACAATTCGTAATAGGGAGTGAGAGTTACACAAAATAGGTCTTCTCTCTTTATCAAATGTTCTATGGGTTTATTTTATTGTTTTTATAATTGGAAAAAGTTCTAAAATGTTACAAGTGTGTGGAACAGATTATAAATGCTGTGAATATTCAAAGAAAGTTTCTGTTGGGGGAACTAGAGTTTGGCCTTAAGGAAGAGCCCTTAAAGGAACAGATTTTAATAAACAGAAAGGAAGAGAAAGAATATTCTGGGCAAAGGGAAGAAAGCCTCAGAATTTGAAATGTGCATGACCTGAAGCAAGAATAATGAAGGGACTTGTCTGACTAGAGTTGATGGTACACTTTGGAGAAATAATGTCAGATAAATAATGTTGGATCAATTTTTGAAAACCTTGGCTATGTCAGTGTGCAGCGATTTCCTTCTTACCCTCCTCTTACAAAGCTATAGGCATATTTCTTACTTTAGAATCCTACTTTAGTTCTCCCCAAGTTTATGGGTTAAATGAAATTGAAAATAATATATCAAAGGGATTTGTAGTTTTCAACTTCAGGAAGTAACTCTGCATTTCATCTCAGTTAATACATTTGAAAAGAAAAACTGAGATCACGTTGGAATAGAAGAGCATGCATAATGTTTGATTTAAAATATATATATTTTCAATAAAATAGAGGAAAAAAGAAAAAGAAGAATAATTGGGGTGGATGACAAGACTGATTACCTCATAAATAAAAAAGGTACAACAATTAAACAACATGGAGCTTGTAAAACAACTGAAAGGGAGCTCAATGGTACAAAATAGAAAGCAAAGCAGGAGATTCTATCATAAAGAAATTTAGAGTATGAGATATTTGACATTTTACACCAGTGAGGAAAGGAAGTGCTATTTAATCAATGTCGATGGGTAAAATGAATTTGCAGTCCTAACGAGAAAGCTTAAAAAGTCAAATGTAAGAAAAGAAACTATAAGACTACAACAAAAAACAATGATCAGTGACTCATCTCCAGGGATGCACATAAAAGCAAAGGAAGAAATAACGCAGGAAAAATATGTGTCAGATTGGCCATGTAAAAAGTTCAGAACCTCTGCAGGTTAAAACACTTTAAAGAGTAAAACCCAAATTGCAAAAATGAAAAAAAAAAACAAAAAAAAAACTTTTCATCATTTATAACAGGCAGAAAGTTATATCTCTACATAGTAAAATTTCTTACAGCTCAAAATGAAAATGTTAACACCTCCATAGGGAAATGGGTAAACAGTAAGAACCACTGCTTACAACGTAAAAATAAATAAAATAGCCAATAGATTTACTGAGCACGTTCAAGTTCACAAGGCGTCAAAGAAATAAAAATTCAGAGTTGTTTAAACAGTTGAAATACACAGGGTTTGTGACCATGCAGTGAAAGAAGGGACCCTCTCACACTCTACTGTCAGAAGTTTAAATTGTCACAGCTTGGTGGGAAAACTATCAATGTGCACAAAGCACTTTTAAAAAGCGTTAAGCAAACCAAAACAAAACCAAATATTTCTCCTCCTGCTCTGCGCCTTGCGAAACATATGTATGCATGGATTTTTGCCTCTACAATTTATGTCACATTGAACACCCTTTTGATTTTAAAACAAAATATGGTATATCCATACAATGGGATATTATTCAGCTATAAAAAGGAATGGAATTCTGATATATTCAACAACATGGATGAATGATGAAGATAACACATTGAGTGAAATAAGCCAGACAAAAACGGACAAATGCATGATTTCTCTTATGTCAAAAACCTGGTATAAGCAAATTCATAGAGACTAAAAGTAGATTATGTTACCAGGGGCCAGGGGAGTAGGGAATAGGGAGTTATTGCTTACTAGGTCAAGAGTTTCTGTTTGGGATGATGAAAAACTTTCAATATGGGGGTGGTAGTGGTAGCACAATATTGTGAATACACTTGAATGTGGTTAAAATGGGAAAATTTGATATATAGATATATAGATACACACACACACATATATCTCCACAATAAAAACTTAAAAAAGAAGAAATGCTTCTAACTTTCACCATTAAGAAAAAAGTATGCCATGTATTTTGATAGATAGCATTATTTAGTTAAGAAATTCCCTTCTATTCCTTGTTTCATGAAAGACTTTCAATACGAATGCACGCATGCCACAGGCTTTTACATACAGTATTTTCATTATCATTCAATTCTAAGACTTTTTAATTTCCATTTTTTGAGCCATGGTTTATATTTGCTGTTTTAAAAATAATAACCCCCTATTCCCTATCTCCATCCAATCCCCCCAGTCACCTATATTTTGGATTGTTCACTTCAAATGTATAGAAATGCAATCAATGGGTGTGTATTGATCCTGTACCCTGCGAATTTGCTGAACTCATTTATAAGTTCTAATAGTTTTATAGTGGAGTAGATTCCTTGGGATTTTCTAATATGTAAGGTCATCTGACTCCATCATCGGGTTGGTGACAGCTTTCAGATCCTACCCCTTACCCTTCCCTTTTGCCCCCCATCTGGGCAAACCGATACGAAAGCCCCAGGTGCTCCTTCCCTTCGCGTTAGCAAAGAAGTTCAAACGATCCAAAGGCCGGCGTGCAAAAACTCTGGACAGACCATCCCTATGCACCGCAAAAATCAAAACTACTTGCCTCTTCCTCATTCATACAAACTGACCAGCTTGGGTGCCTCCCTTGCTTTCCCCAGAAAGCCTCATCCCATTACCTCAGAAGGTAATGTTTTCATACCTTCTTTTTGCATGTGTGGCATCATTTGTCTTGACATATGAACTAATTATTTGTGTGTGTGTGTGGGGGGGTAATTGATCCCACCCTCTCTGGGTAACCATTATACAAATGGCAAAAACAAGAAACAATTCAACGTTCAACAACTGGGCCAAGATTAAATATAGCCCATTATAATTAATATATTTGAAGATTATAATATTGAAATATGCTCATGATATAATATTGTGAGAAACATCAGAAAATAAAAATATACAATATAATCCCAAATTTTATACATATATAGAAGAAAGAATGAAAGAAAGTATGTTAGGAGTATTTATCACTAGGTGGTGGGATTGTAAGATTATTTTTACTTCCTCATAATTTTATAGATTTGTCAGTTTCCACAAAAAATATTTATTATTTATTTTATCATTAATAAGAAGAAATAAGAGTTAAAACCCATACCAAAGAGCCATAGCTCTAATTTTAAAACATAGAATTGTATTATGTGTTGCTTGACCTGGCAGAGGTATAAATGTAGATTCCTGGGGCTTTAATCTGAGACATGGTTCTTTTTGCTAGCTTAATTTAGGCCCTTGGAGCTACTTAATTATTACTTCTGTGCTGAATTGCTCATCCAACAAAAGTAAGCATTGAAAACAAATTTACTTTTAAAAAGCATGTGGTTATCATAACTTTCATAAAATAAACATTTTAGTGCCAGAAAAAAGGAAAAAAAAAACAAAAAAACTGCTGCTCATGCAGTTCCTCTTAGTAAGTTTTTGCGTTTGCAGAATGCAAACCTTTCTCACCTTCTGTTCTCTTTGCCCCATGCTCAATGCTCCAGCTGTAAGTCCGGGTCCTCCTTCACTCTCTATTGCTAATTCTCCACATGGTTTCCGAATTTTGGGACCTGTTTCCTGGGTTCTCAAGAAGGCTGCTGTCAGAGGTATTCTTGCAAAATGTAGTAAAATGTAGACCTTCCATTTATACTCCTAACTATCCTTCAAACTTCGCAAGGCATAGAGTACTTTACATAAACTCTCTCCTACTTTATTTTCTACTGCTTCTTTATCTTGAACTTAACTCTTTAACAACATCAAACAATCTTCCTATCCCAAACCTGCCAAGCTTTCCCACCTCTATGCCTGTGCTCTTTCCTCTTTGCATCTTCCTCATCTTTCTAGATTCTTCTCTATCCAGGCAGCATCTTTTAGTGCCTCCCATGTACATTAAAGAAACCCCAGTGGTAGCATTTACCATGCTATACAAAGCAACTGGTGTGGTGTAATAATATTTTTAAAATATTTTCTTGAACCACCTGGCCATTGGGTCAATCAGACCACTCAGCTGTCTTTGCCTTGGAGAAGGGATATCACAGTGGAAAGCAGAAAACAAACAAACAAACAAAAAACTCTAAAACTGCTCTGAACTTATATTTCATGTTCTTTCCCTTTATGGCCTGTGAAAGCCTGGTAACCCATGATTATGTTTCCTTCTTCCTCTTCCCCCTAGTTCATTGCACAGAGCTTGGCACAGAGCAGCTACCCCAAAAATGTTCACTGAATGAAAGAATGAATGTGCTCTCTCATCACACTCAATCCCCACTGAAAGCTAAAATCCTCAAGTGTGATCTCCTTGCTCCATGACCTCCATGATCCTCGAGTGCTGCCTTGCCCTAAATTTCTCATGCTGTTTTCCTCTAAACCTGTGGTTTTAATATTGCTTTCCCAAGTCTTGGAATCTCTCTGCAGTTGCCTCGGTGTACATCTCTGAGAGGACAGTTAGGTTAGGCGGGTGGGGTTTCCAGACTTCCTGGTCAAAGGAGGAATCCATTGGAAGACAAAATTCAGAAGTTATAAAATAACAAGGGTTGGAAAAGATGTGAAGAAATTGGGGTTCTAGTGCATTTGTTTGTTGGTGGGAATATAAAATGTAGAAATTGGAAAGCCATTTGGTTCCTCAAAAAGTTAGATAGAGCATTACCGTATGACCCAGCAGTTCCATGTCAAGGTATATACCAAAAAAAGTGAAAACAGGGTCTCAAACACCTCCTTGTATGTGAATGTTTATAGCAGCATTATCCACAATAGCCAAAAGGTGGAAACAAGCCAAGTGTCCATCAACAAATGTGGTACATACACACAATGGATTATTATTTGGCCATAAGAAAGAACGAAGTTATGAAACATGCTGCAACATGGAGCTACCTTGAAAATATAATGCTCAGTGAAATAAGCAAGGCACATAAGGACAAATATTGTATGATATTACTTATAAGAAAGGCATAGGCATAGCAAATGAGCAGAGACAAAAAGCAGATTAGGGGTTACCAGGGAATGGAGGGGGACTGAAGAGAACATAGAGTGTTTGTTTGGAAAAAGAAACAAAAAGTTCAGTAGCTACAGAAAACAAATTTGAACTCCAAAACTTAAACCTAAAGAAGCCTGGATAGATGTAGAGTGGGGGCCAGGAAAGGGAGAATGAGCAGGGACACTGGGACAGGACCTGTCTGAGATGGGGTCGTGGCTGAAGCTCTGGTAGAGCAGGTCATCACACCTGGTCACAGGCTCAGGAAGGCTTTACCTTAACAATGACCACAGTTCATCCATTTGTGCAACAGAATTTCGGAGCCAGGAAGAACCATGAAATGATCTAGTCCAACTTCATCACTGTACAAGTAATGAATGGATCCCTACAGAAATTGGTCGGGTACCCTGGCCCCACCAAAATTTCATGGCAGTCCTAGGATTGGCATTTGGTTCTTCCCAACTCCCTGGCTACTACCATTGTGCAGTCTCTATTTAAGATGGGCTTCTCTGTGATTCTCTAGAAACTGGGATTACTGGCTAAAGGATCTCCAATCCTCAGGGCTTATTTCTGCTCCCTGATAGGGAGGAAAATTATTTCAGCACCAGTCGTGTCAAAAAATATGCCACTAATTTGCACCTGAAACTTGTGAACACCAGGGGATTTGGGCCACTCATCTGCTTTCTCAGACAGTCTGGAGCACACTGGCCCTCGACCTCAGCTCAGAGCTCAGCTTGAGGGCTGGGTTTGAGGAAATCCAGACTGTACCTGCCCCCACATTTAGTATCACTCGTCATGGCTTAAGCTTATTAGCCTTGCACCAGCAGCGACCTGGATGGTGCACCCGCCACAGTGCCAAAGGGGAACTGTCCAAGGAATGGGACAACTCAAACAATTCTGCCTTCACACAGGCTGGCTCTAAGTTTTCCAGTCAAATTGCCATTTTCAGATCTTTCCCAGGCAGTGATCCTGCAAACCATCATTCAGTGACAGCAGGGGAGGAACAAACTGATTCTCATTTCCTCAAATTAATCAAAGCTAACATATTGTAGTGTTTGCATTTATCATTCCATAACATCTTAAGAAGTTGAGATCCTCCATGTCTTTTGCATGTTTGCACATACACCCAGTCCTCTGAGTTGCCTGGAATTCCCCATATCAGCACAATTTGAAGAAAATGCTGGGGAATGTTTAGAAGCTAAGGCTATAAGATGCTAAAAAAATGTGGGTCAGGGCTTTGCCTTTTTTGGGGGAGAGACAGACCTGCTCTCTCACCCGTCACCGCTCATGTCTGAGGTAGCAAATCTGTTTCGTTTGATTGTTAGTGGCTGCCTGGAGTCTAATTTGGAAAGGATTCTGGAACTCTGTTTAGGCTCACAGGGAAAGAATGCCATGACAGATTAGTGATGTACCATGTAAGAGGATAACGAGCAGGGTGACTGCACGTTTTTCATCTCTGATTTATGCAAAGCAATGAGACTGTAACTAGAGGGGGAAGTGAGGGAGGGGCACACAATTTGTAGAGTCCTGAGCTAGGCTTCTAGTGTCCCCTGAAGTTGACACCGGCTGGGCAATCCAAACATATATCTGTCCTTGCTCTACCTCTCTCCACACCCTCTCAAGAACTCTATTCTCTCTTTGCTATCTGACAACACTCCATACCAAGGCCTGAGTAGCTCCCAGACAAGTTGGAGCCACTTTAAAATATATATTTCTCTTGAAGATAAGTTTTAGAAGGAAAGGTTCCCAAAGCATATTTTCCTCGGTTCATACTGGCACCCCAAATGGATAATTAGATAGCTATAAAGGTTCTTAGATGGATTAGAATAGAGGTAGTCAAGAGCCTTGACTAGATCCATGACTTGGCTGCCAAGAAGTTCAGGGTCATATAAGGCTTTTAGTAGAAGGTTCTCCCTCTCCTCCATGAGCCACCCCAGCCTCACCACCAATCCAGCCCACCTCATCTATTCCAGTGGTTCTCAAAGGTGGTTTCCAGACTAGAAACATCATCTGGGAACTTTTTAGAAATGCAAAATCTCAACCCTAGCCCATACATACACAGAATAAGTACCCCTGGAAGTGGGGTCCAACAAACTATGTTTTAAGAAAACCCTCCAATTTTCTGATATGAATATGCCAAAGTTTGAGGACTGATGCCCTACAGAACTTTCTGCAGTGATGGAGATTATGTTCTATATTTGTACTGTTAGTATGGTGGCCACTAGCCATATGAGGCTACTGAGCATTATAAATATGCAACTGAGGAACTGAATTTTTAAATTTTATTTCCTTTTAACAAATTTAAAATTAAGTAGCCACATATGGCAAGTAGCTACTGTACTAGACAGCAACAGTATTTAAATATTTGTGGTTCAAGGATCTTTTTGAGAATATGATGAAAGCTATAAACTCTATCCCTAGAAAAAAAGCATATATTTCAATATGCAAATTTTTGCAAACAATTTCTGAAGGTTCATGGGAGTTATAGAGCATCCAACAGAATCTATTATGTATCCACCCTGAAATTTTCCAGCAGAATTTATGATTTATAGGTTGTAGTGAAACTGTTAAAATAAAGCATCTATGTACATCAGATAGAACTTATTTTCTAGACCAATGAAAACACAGATTAATGTACAATGATTTCCAAAGAAGTGTTCACAAATATTTCACCAAAACAACAAACCAATTTTCCGGACCCAGAAGTAGCTGTGCTCCTGAATATGAGCGTCCTAGCAAAGCTAAACAAATATATTAAAATTTTTATTATGCCTCAGGTCATCTGTCCCCATCACTTGCTGTCAATGAGATGATGATGCAAAATTAATCAGACCAATAGACTAGGGTACTTAATGCTGAGTTGTCCATATTTCTTGGATATCTGGTAGGATGGAAGCCATCTTCCAACGGGAGACTATTCTCTTATGTAAGTAATGGGTGGACATGAACATATCCTATATGCCAGTTTCCCAGCCTTCCATGTTCTGCTGTGACAATTTAAATCTCATCATCCTTGAAGGCTCAGCTCAAACACCCCCTCCTCTATCCAACTCTGAGCTTTCAATTCTCCAATGCATTTTTCAAAAACAACCCAGCATTTGTAATTTCACTTGAAATTTCATACATCTTCTCAATCACAAGTTCTTAAAGGGTAGGGACCATATTTCTAACTTTTTCTCATCTGCATCATAATATTGAGAACAAAGCAGGTGCATATAAATACTTACTGAGTGAATGATGACTCAGATTCAACTAGTATTTAAATTCCCTCTGAGGAACAAAAACTGTGCTAGATAATTTCCTATGTGTCCTTGCATTCAGTCTACACAATAACCCTGAGAGAGAAATAAAAATAGTTTCATTTTGAAGATAAGGATATGAAAGCTCAGAGATCATAGGCAAATTGTTCATTCCAGCATGGAATTAACAGTTGTATGACACTGGATTATATATATATATATATATATATATATCTCCTGAAGTCTCGGTTCTTTCACTCAAAAAAAAAAAAGTTTTCTAACTGTACCTACCTCATAGGGAGGAAATAATATGCATTCTTAAAATAGAGTGCAGATCATGGCTTCTAAATGCTTCTCCAGTAAAACTTACCAGGTTTCATTGGAGAAATTACTGATCAATAGTTAGGATAAGAAAATTATATGATAAGCATGGAACAGAAAAATAAGGAACTGCTCAATAAATAATGGGAGCATGTCATAAAAAGCAACAACACAGGAATCAAATGGAAGTGTCTCCCAAATGTACAAATATTAAACAATTTGATGAACAAAATAAATAATATTAGTGGATTATAACCCACAAAATAAAAAATGAACCCATGAGATGGAAGGAAGGAAGGAAGGAAGTAAAGGAGGGAGGGAGGGAGACTCTTCCTCATAATAGAATTTCAACTAATAAATGTGGAAGGAATGATGAAAGTAGAAATCATCATTTGGCAAACATCAAATAGTGTTATCAGTAACTGCTAACAGGTAAGTACCACCAATGGATGCTAAAATTGGTGTGTGATACTAAGATAAGAAACAGCATATTCACATATTCTCAAAATATCTCCCCACAAGACACTTACTAAACATAAAGGGGAAAATAGCAACTTCACAGTTGGAAAACCTAACAGACAGCACCTTTACCAAGTGATCAAAGTTAGTATCTCCAGTACTGGCTCAAACTGGCATCATGTACCTCCAGATATAACTCACTGAGAGGAAAGACCATGCTATTCATGACCAAAAAATGCATTATCTGAATTTATTTATGAAGGTACAGCCAGTAAATCCAAATTGATAGAGATTCCATAAAAAAAAAAAAACAAAAAAAAAAAACTGAACAGTAATCTTGAAAAGTGTCAAAGTCACACTATATAAAGAAAGAACGAAGAACTGTTCCAGATCAAAAGGGACTAAGATGTGATAACTAAACGCAATGTGTGGTTCTGGGTTGGATCCTGTACTAGAAAAGGCCTATTAGTGCAATAAAGGTGAAAATTTGAATAAGGTCTTTAGATGAGATTTTAGTATTGTATCAATGTTTGATAATTGCACTGTTGTTATATAAGATGTTAACATTTGGGGAATTTGGGAGAAAGATGTACAGAAACTCTTTGTACTCATTTTCCATCTTTTTGTGAATCTGAAATTAATTCAAAATGAAAGTTATATAAAAAACACAAGAGTACCTGGTTTATAATAAAAGTTTTAACAATGTGAAAAAAACCTAAATGCCCATAAATTGATGCATGGGTAAATTAAATGTAGTATATACATAGAATGAAATATTATTCAGGTATAAAAAGGAATGCAATTCTGATACATGCGACAACATTGAAAGAAGTCTGTCACAAAAGACCACAGAGTATATAATTCTACTTGTATGAAATGTCCAGAACAGACAAATATGTAGAGACAGAACATAGTTAGTGGTTTCCAGGGATTAGGGGGAGAAAGGAATGGAGATGATGGCTTATGTGAACAGGGTTTATTTTTGGGGTGATGAGGATACTAAAAAATCAGATAGTAGAGATAGTTGCACAACTCTGTAAATATACTATAAACCAATGAACTGTACAATTTAAATGAATTTTATTGGATGTGAATTATATCTCAATAAATAATTTAAAAAAGAAAAAAGGAATAGTGTTTCATGCATAGTAAATGCTCTAACAATTTGGCCCATGATGATGATGATGATGATGGAGAAGGAGGACGGCAAGGAGGAGAGGAAGAACAACAATGATAACTGTTATTACTACTATTGTTGTGTTTTTGTTTGTTTTTCTCCTTATTGGAGCACATGGCCTTTCCATTATTAACTTGTAAATGTTATAAACTGGCTAAGAAATAAATGACTTAGTTATTTGTTCCCTGTCTTTCTTACAATGAGGGAACCAAACAAACTCCCTCTCCCCTGACCAAGGAAAGACCAAAGTTCAAAAGAGAGCCTTTTTCAGTTGCATGTACTGCTGAAGATGCTAG
>JAQZBX010034223.1:0-13142 GCA_029593785.1 Cabassous unicinctus
TCATTAAAAAAGAAAAAAATAGCTTTGTTTGGTATGTACACATTCTGGTCTTCTTCATTGGTGTTTTCTGGATTTTTATCCTCTTCCTTTAGTTGAACCATCATTTCCTGTTTCTTTATATGTCTTGAACTCTTGTTATATATTGTACATTTTAATATTTTAAAATGTTAACTCTGGGATTTTTTCCATCGGATGTCTTTTTCTTGTTTTGTAACCAGCTGGTGATGTGACAGAGGTTTTTTGGAGCTTCAGCCCTCTTGTCAGGAAGGTAAATGCAGTATGCAGGGTTTTCCTTGCCTTTCTGGGCCTTTGTCTTGTTCTGTTAATTGTTAACAATTAACAATTGCTTGTTAATTGTTTTGGAGTTCCCATATTTACAGGAATTTGGTTGTTCCCTCTGTTTTTTAGGAGAAATACCCATCTCCCCTAGGTTTTTGAAGCTGGCATGTCCCAGACTCTCTGCCTCTATGGTTTTATACATTCCTTTCATTGTCTGAATGTGCTTTTTTCTGGATAGCAAATTCTAGGAGGAGTGTCTCCCTGGAGAGGACTTTCCCAGTTCTGTCTTTCCCAGTCAAAACAGAGCCAGGGATCCACCAAGGGACACAGAGTGGCTTCAAAGTGGCCTGGGGAAGGATCAGATAGGGCACCAAAAGCTTCTCCTTTGACTCCCCAAAGCTGAGCTTTCCTGGCTTTCCCAGGAAATGCAGTCCTTCAGCAGAATTTCTACCTCAGCCCTGAGGGAAAGCTGCATCTCTAAATCCCAACTGCTGCTGCCTGCCTGGATAGGGTTGAAACAGTGGCTGCCACTGCCTTTGTCTGGAGTGGGTTGAAACATAGCTATCCTTTGAGCCAGGCCCATAGCTATCCAAATTCTCTAACCAAAAGCTGTGATCAGTGATAATCGGCCATACCCACTCCTGTTCTTGGGGAAGAGAATGTCCTTTTCTGTCACTGGTGAGCTAGCCAGGACCTGGACCCCAAGGTGACCTGCCACGAGCGTGGATCAGTGCTGGTAGCCATTGTGTGTAGAGAGCAGTTTACTGTCCTACACTGTAGTTTATCAGCCCCTTCCTCCTGCTCTTTCCTAGATTCTTCACAGTGTTCTTCTGGCTTTCGAAGTTTCAAAATAGTTGTTTCAGACAGTTCCTGCCTGTTTAATAGTTGTTTTGGTGGAAGGACTCAGTCCTGGAGCTCCCTACTTTGCCATCTTTCCCGATAGTTGAGTTAATTCCCAACACTAGCTTCTTAAAATGCACAACCTTAATTTATATTTCTGCTAATTACTCTATGTTATTTATCTTGAGGTGTTCCTAAATAATCATAACACAAGTGTTAATTATGTTAACACCGGGATGGTATATAATAAAGTACAAGTTGTGTATTTGAGACACTGTAGAAGTCAGGAACATAAACTGATTTGGGCTGAAATAATTGAGATTGCTTCACCAGATAATTTGAAGATATTAGAGGTCATCTATTCCCCAAATGATATAGACATTTCTTTTAATTTGGTAGACTCATGAAATGCAATATATCAAAAATGGTTTGGCTTTTAACAATGGGACTTTATTAGTTATTACAAGCTAAGAGTTTCAAGGCTGAGAAAAATGTCCAAATCAAGGCATCATCAGGCAGTGATTTCTCCCCAAAGACTGGCTTCCAGTGAGCCTGGACTCCTGTCACTTGGCAAGGCATATGGTGACATCTTCTGGTCTCTCACGTCTCTTCTGGGTTTTCTTGCTTTCAGTTTCTGGCTTCTGTGGCTGTTTTTCCTTCTCTCTGTATTCATCCTGGCTATAAATGTCTTCAGTAAGAAGAGCAGACCCACCCTGGGACACACTTTATCTGAAATTACCTAATAAAAAGGTCCTACTTACAATAGGTTTACATGCACAGGAATGAACTAGTTTCAAGAGTGTACTTTTCTGGGGTTCATACAGCTTCAAACCATCTCAACCTCCTTCTGTGAAATACCTTGTTGTGTGTTTTTTTGTTCTTTTTAAGATTTATTTATTTATTTATTTATTTCTCCTCCCACCCTCATTGCTTTTGCGCTCGCTGTCTGCTCTCTTTGTGTTCTTCTGTGTCTGCTTGTCTTCTCTTTAGGTGGCACCAGAAACCAATCCTGGGACCTTCTGGAGTGGGAGAGAGTCGCTCAATCTCTTAACGCCATCTCAGCTCCCTGGTCTGCTGCATCTCTTATTGTCTTTCCTTTGTGTCTCCTTTTGTTGCGACATCTTGCTGCGCCAGCTCTCTGCGCAGGCCAGCACTCCGCATGGGCCCAGCTTGCCTTTCACCAGGAGGCTCCCGGAATCGAACCCTGGACCTCCTATATGGTAGATGGGAGCCCATTCGCTTTAACCATGTTTCTCTTAAATACCTTTTAATTAGATGCTCATCTAGCCTCTGCTTGAATATTTCCTGTAAGAGATATTATCACTTTTCCAAAAGCCTCTTCCTTTAAACGCTCTGATTAAGAGAAAGCTTAAATTTCGCTCACTGATATGTAGTTTTATCTTCTGGAGCAATACAGAACAAGCTCATTTCTTCAAGACAACTTCAGTTGTTTGCTTCTATACATTATGTCTCCATTGGTTCATACTAAATATTATACCAGTTTTTATTTTTATTTTTATGTTTTTTAACTTTTCTGGTCTGGTATGATATACCTAATCATTATTCTGTACTTCCTTCTCTGCATGCAATAGTTGTTCTACAGTAGTCTATATCCCAAGGTTAAAATGTAATTTTGATGCTTTCTTTCGTGTCTTAATAAAGGCATTCACTCATTCATTACTCAAAGATTTAGGTGCCTAGAATGTACTAAATCATGTGCCAGGCACTAGGAGTTCTGGTAGAAGCTGATCCTCAAGACACATTTTAGCCAGGAATACGTAAACTTTAAGTATGAAATTTAAATGCAACGCATTGTGATCAGAGCTATTGTAAAGATATGCGTAAAATTTTAAAATAGAAAACAGTTAACTGCCTGAGAGTAGCCCTACTGGGAAGCTTTCCTTACACAAATAACCTTTCAAATAGATAGATGCTGAAGGATGAATGCAGGCATACAGGCATTATGAGGACATCCCAGGCAGAGGGAACTACAGTAGTGAATAGTTTGGTATAGGAAAAGTCTTGATAACATGTTAGGGAATGCAGGGAGCTGAAGCTGGAAAGTTGCTTAAATTCAGATTATAAATGTCTATATAAGCCCTAAAACTTTATTGAGAATGCATTTGGAAGTCAGTGATGGCTTTTAAGCAAAGTTGTGACATAACATGAATGTATTTTGGAAAGATTGCTTTAGTGGCAGTATAGGATGGAGGCATGAGAATTTTGTAGTAGTCATGGAAAGAAATAATGAGAACCTGAACATAGAGCTAGACTCTTATGATCAAAATAATGCTTATTCCCACATAAGCTCATAGTACATTTATGTAATAGGTTCTTAGTATTTCTTAATAAATTTATCAACTGAAAATTAAGCAAGAGAGTTTAACTTGATGTGGCAAAAATATGTAGCCAATGAAATTGGGTAGAGTATGAAAGAAAGCACAACGAAAGCTGCCTCAAGCACTCTAGTTGGAGAGATGTATATATGATCTGTTGTGATGGGAAGAGACTGAAATCAAGACCATGAGTTTGGAGGTAGCTGTAATATATATGTGAAGTGATAAGGGATTTGTACTATGATGGTAAAACCAGCACTTATGGATGAATTCCCTTAGAAACAGTGTTTCTACACTTAGAAGATTACTTTATATCTTTGGGTTTGTCCACAAGCCAACCCTGAAAAAAGGGTTCCAAAGCATGTAATTTATTTAGGAGACAATACCAGGGAGCACCAGAGGGAGTAGGGAAGCAAGACAAGATAGGGAAGGGAAGGCAGCCAAATAACAGTAAAGGGTTTTTTTAAATCAAGCAAGTTAACACTATGGGTAACTGAAACTTAATCCCACTAATGAACTCTGGAAGCAAGTGTAGAACACAGGCCTCAAATTTATCCTACCCACAGGGCAAGAGAGTTTGGGATGCTTTAATCTACTCCCCTGCAGATACTGGGCTACTCCAGAGCAGGATGGGACATTAATTACGCACTTGTAACCTTCTGCGCAGGTAGGCAAGCAAATGGGCTCATATGGCCAGAGAAAGCACTAAATAAGCCCTAATGCAAGTGCAGGCAGTTGGAAGTCAAGCAGGTATCCACTGTAGTGGTAATGAAGTTAAGTAGGTAACAACTGTAGCGGTAAATGTACAAGGAAAGACTGTCAAAAAGTCTAATCATCATCATGAGTTTCATTTCATTTTTTCTACTTATATACCTTATAAACTTTAAAGATCTAGTTCTAGAATGCTCTAATATTTGAATGTTTCTATTTTCTTCTTGTAACAGACCAATCAGCATTTTCTGAAAGCAGTAACTGAGCAAAATGTGGAAATTGAGCAACTACGAAAACAACTTAGGTATTTTCAAAACAAATTTGTTATTT
Source organism: Cabassous unicinctus (assembly GCA_029593785.1). Classification (NCBI taxonomy): domain Eukaryota; kingdom Metazoa; phylum Chordata; class Mammalia; order Cingulata; family Chlamyphoridae; genus Cabassous; species Cabassous unicinctus. The sequence goes on from JAQZBX010034223.1 coordinate 4,497, forward strand.
TTTTATTAATTATTTTTCTTCAAGGGAACTGATGCTAGCATTTTTCCTTCAGGCAGTTTTTCTTCCTTTGATTAAGTTTCTGTTGGTAGCTTTATGTATGTATCTGTTGAAATGGGAAGAGACAAAAAACCAAGACTGTCAGTAACTATAATTTGTATATGAAGGGATAAGGGATGCACTATGATTAAAAAAAAAAAAAAAGCAGTGGTTACAAAAGAAAATTAACCTCCTTTGAAAAAAATTTTCTACGTGTAGAAGACTACTTCATTTATTTTTTTGGGTTCCCCCATTCGCAGACCCTGAGAAAATGGTTCCAAAAAATATAGTTTATTTAGGAAGTTACACCAAGGAGCTCCAGTAGATGTGTGGGCAATTAAGACAGGGAAGGGAAAGGGAAGAGAGCCAATAAAAGAGTTCTAAAAATCAAGTAGCCTAATACTGTATATATATTTTTTGGCCCAGTGGTTTAATAATCATTATATTAATAGACTTCACAGGAAAAACACCCATGACAAATACATATATATTTATATTTGATTTTTTTACTCCCCTAAGTCATAATACTTAGCATTTAGGAAGATAAGGTTTTGTTCTATGATAGAGTCATTCAAAAATATCACTTAAATTATTAAGTGATATTATTATATATTATTTTATATTTTATTTTATATTTTCCCATAATTCTGTATTTTTCATATAAAATAAAGTATTGTTTTTAAAAATTTAGTTTTCAAGATTTTATGTACCTCTTTTTATATTTTTATTTTATTACTTTCATTAACTTTTTCATTTAAATAAATTTACTTTTTGCCCCCTAAACATTTCTACTAGTAGGCTCTTATTTGATCCTTATTTCTTTAGATTTTGGTTTTACAGTTTAAAATAGTAATTTTTTTTTTCAAAATGGAAATCATTTTTTAAATTATAAAAGCAATTTAAGCCATTATAAAGAACTTTAGTCTTAGATATATCAAGCAGAAATGAAAATCTCATAATTCCATTATTTAGAGACAACATTTGTTAACTTTTTAAGTGTAATTTAGGTTTTTATGTATTTTAATAAAAATGGAATAATATAATACTGTTTAATAACCTCATATTTTCACTTGTCAATATACAAACATCACGTTAATGTTATCACTCTTAATGCTGCATAATATACTATTATATGGATGCTCCACATTTATTACTTGAATTCTTATTTACTGACCACTATTATACTATTTCATCTTGAGTAGACTAATTTTATAGGCTGCCTATTCATTACATATTAGAAGTAAAGAACAGTATCAGAATGGCAAATAAATGACACATGGCCTGAAATTCATCTTAACTATTCCTATTATTCATTGTTATTGTTAAATAAAATTTAATTTAATACTATTAAAAAAACTTAAAGTGAAACGTAACTGATTTAGATCATTTAGAGAAAGACCAGCTTGGTTGAATGGTTGTTATACGTTTATAAACAGTTACTTTTAAAATTGGTTTATAATGGAAACATTAGACATGAAAGAATAAAACTGCCAGAATTACAAGGCATGGTAGACAAGTCCATAATCATAGAGAAAGATTTGAATTCTCTTGGTAACTGATAGATCAAATAAACAAAAAATGGGTAAGGCCAGGTAGAGAACTGGCCTTTGCCAAGGTGGAAATATGCTTGAGAAACACCAAGAAAGCTAAATGTCTTTGTTATCTATTTCTGAGTAGCAAATCATTCTAAAACTTTGTGGCTCCAAATAATAACATCATGATTTTTAGGTACAACAAAGTGAGTTCTATGGTCTGTCCCTACTGGACTAATCTCTGCTAGGCATGTGTCTTTAGCCAACTGGTGGTTCTGCTGGTTGCAGAATGGTCTAATTGTTGGCAGTGGATGGTCAGCCTGTGGCAGTTGACAGCCTCTTCGCCATGGCAAGTGAAGTATAGCAAGATAGAAGTTCCCAAGAATAGCAAAATAGGAAAACCTGAAAGCACAGATAATTTTCAAACCTCTCTTGAATCATGTTTGTAATTCCCCCATGGCAAAACAAGTCACCTGGTCAACCCAGATTCAAAGAATGTGGAAAAAGATAAGTGACATCATGTTGTAAGGGTATGGATGTAACAAGGGAAGAATTTATGGTCATTTTTACAATTTGTATAGCTAGAGTAGAGTAAGTAAGGAGGACAATAGTTTCAGATGATATGAGAGAGGTTATGGTGGATGGGGGATATGATATGGGGCCTTGTAGACCATTGTGAGAACTTTGGTTTTCTATAAATGAAATGGGAAATGTTTTTAGTAGAGGATTGACAAGATCTGACTAATTTCAGTAGGATCACTCTCATTGCTAAATTGAAAATAGACCAGAGGCAAAAATGGAAGCTAGGAGATTATCAGTAAGCAGACCTTTGTAATACCCAGGGCAAGAGATTATGTTGACTTGGTCCATGGTGGTAACAGTGGGAGATGGTAAGATGTGATTAGATTCTGGATATGTTTTTTTTTAATGTTTGGTATGATCGAGTCAAGAAGATTTCCTGATTGATTAGAGAGCGGCAACACAGAGAGATATTAAGTCATCAAGGATGAATGCCAAGTTTTTTCCCTGAGCATCCAGAAGAATGGTATTTCCATAGCCTGAGAAGCATATGTGTAGATGGGCAGATTTGGAGGGGGAAGTTTTGGCCACATTGAAATCCTAGTGGTGGAGAACTGAACTCCTTTCCCTGCCCAGCAGTAAGGAGGAATCCCTCCCTGCCTTGGAAGTCAGTGAAGACCTAATGTGGAAACTGGACTTCATCCCCTACCTAGCAGTAAAAAGGCAACTCCCCTTTTCCCTAAAGGAGCAGTATCAGAGGAAATCAGCTAAAAAACAGCTTTAAATAATATCCTGAGTCTCATAACATAATAGCCAAAATGTCTAGGTTTCTGCCAAAAATCACTTGTCGTGCCAAGAAACAGGAAAATATCCACTTCAATGAAAAAGAGACAATCAGTAGACACCAACACCTTGATGATGGAGATGTTGAAGTTATTTGACAATGTTTTTAAAAGAGCCATCATAAAAATGCCTTATCGAGCACTTATGAACAAGCTTGAAACAAATGGAAAAATAGAAATTCTCAAAAAACAAATAGGAAGTCTCAGTAAAGAAATAGAGGATTTATAGAAGAACCAAATGGAAACTTTAAAACTAAAAAAATACAAATAAAAATCTCATTGTATGGGGTCAGCAGCAGAATGGAGAGGAAAAAGGAAAGAATCATTGAACTTGAAGATAGAACTTGGAAATTACCCAATCTCAACAACAGAGAGAAAATAGAATGGGGAAGAAAAAAAAATGAGCAGAGTCTCAGGGACCTGTAGGATTATAACAAAAAGATCTAACATTCCTGTCATGGCAGTCATTCCCAGAAGGAGAAGAGAAATAAGACAAGGTTGAAAAAGTACCCAAAAAACAATGGCTGAAAGATTCCCAAATTTGACAAAAGACATAAACCGTACAGATTCAAGAAGTGATCCACAAAAGGGATAAACCCAAGAAAATCCACACTATACTCAAACTGTCTAAAGACAAAGAAAAAAAGCTTTAAAGCTGTAAGAGAGAAATGACACTTTACTTATAGAGGAAAAACATTCTAATGATCATGGACTTACCAGAAATCATGGAGATCAGCAGGAAGTGGCCAAACCCTTTTCCAGTGTTGAAAGAAAAGAACTGTCAAGCCAGAATTCTATATCCAGCAGATATATCATTCAGGAATGAAGGGGAAATCAAGACATTCTCAGAAGAAGGAAGTTAGGATAATTTGTCCCCAGCAAGCCTACCCCAAATGATGGCCAAAGTAAATTCTCTAAACAGAAAGGAAATGATAAATGAAGTAATCTTGAGACATCAAGTAAGAAGAAAGGACAATGGAAAGAGTAAAAATATGGATAAATACAAAAGCTTTTCCATGCAGCAGCAAGAGAGCAGGCCTGTGCGCCTGAGTCCATGTGGGTGCCCATTCGGCAGGACGCTACAGGGGGTTGCCATCCACATGCAGGAGGTGGTGGACTCCACGGTGAAGAGTCTGGAGAGAGAGAACATCCAGAAGATGCAGGGCCTCATGTTCCAGTGCAGTGCCAGCTGTTGTGAGGACAGCCAGGCATCCACACAACAGATGCATCAGTGCATTGAGTGCTTCCATGCACCTCAGGCTCAAGCCCAGCTTCTGGTGACCAGCAAGTTGGAGAAGTTCCAGGAACTCCTGGCCTGGTACACCATGCATTGCAACGACAAAGCCAAAGATTTGATGGATGCAGGGAGTAAGGAGCATCAGGTGAAGCTGAAGCTGGAGGGCTATGTGACCAAGTGTGTAGATGACCACATACACCTCATCCAATCCATGAACAAGATGAAGGAATCTCTGTTATGCATGAGGAAATAGGGGCCTTTGGCAGTGCCATCAGGATGAGAGTAATTATCTTTAAAAAAGAGGATTTGGAATTTTGGTCTTTTAAGTAAAGTTTATGAATGAAGAAATTAAGTATAGATGGCTGCAAGGTTAAGGAATATGTCAGTTGCCTCTGGACACTGGTTCCTTTATATACTCCAGTTCATAAAAAGTGAAATCGGGGAAAAAAAAGAAACGTGCTAAAATTTGGGTCACAGGTAGCATAGGAAAGTTTTTTAAAGCCTAAATTTCATGTGGTAAGTGCTTGTCCTGGCATGAAGACATTCCCTTGCTGTATCAAGCCACAGCCCTCCAAAAAACTAGATTCTTATTAGTACAGAGGTACTAATAGGCTGTCAGTTTACTCTAACTTGCCTGTTGGAGGAGGGGCGATTCTGTTTGTTGCCAGTTTCCTGTTTACCAGAATTATCATCACACCATTTTCCATAAGTTGTGAAACAATATCCATGAAGTCACTAATTTAGAACGGGGATAAAGGTTTCTGGGTCTTTGATTTACTTGATTTTGTTTTATATAACAGTACCTGAAATTAATTAAGATGTGGAGTTTCGTACTTTGAAAAAGAACTTTGAAAGCCTTCTTGTAGATACTCTTATCTGACATTAAGATTTAGTTGCATTTTCTTGAAATTCTCACACATTACATCTTCCAGCCTGGAGTCTTGCAAAAACATGAAAAATAGATGTCATACCAGGTATGGGAAGCAGAGCTTCTCTCTCACTGTTATGATGGCCCCTGAGGACAATCTTGCAGTGACACTGCCCCCTTGCAAGGAAAGGGAGTTTTGACTCCCAATATTGGAATGAACAGTGAAAGAGGAACAGTTGGCTGCTTAAAAGCTGTAAATTGCTGCATTTAGAAAGACCTGGTTTTTCACAGAACTGAATAGAGTGAAAGCCTGAACCCAGCATTGCCTGCCTAGCCCCCTAAAATTATAGAGCCCTCTTGAGACAATCCCTTGGCAACAGTAAAGTCAATTGAGAAAAAGTAAGCAACTCAGAGCCTTGGGTGAGCTATGACTCCCTTAGAGCAAAGGAGTGCCACCTCCCATTATCAAATACCACATTCAGCGTGGGGTCTCTTCAACACACCATGTTCCTACCCTAGCATTGGCACTTTATCATTTTAGTAAGGACCTTATCTTTCTGCCAACTTACTTCTTGAAGTGATGGTAATAGCCTGTGTGCTGTTTCAAGTTTGTGATATATTTTCCTAGTGGTTTGGTTTAAAAGATAAAGTTTAATTCCCCCACAAAAAAGAAAACAAAACAATAAAACCAACAGCAAAAAAGACTATCCTTCTGCTTTTGAGTTTTTTAAATTATTTTGACAATTGAAGCAAAAATTAGAACACTGTCTGATGTCATACTAAATGAATGTAGAAGAAATATTTAAGACAATATTATTTTAAAGGACGAGAGAAAGAAACATAAAGGAAGATAATTTTTCTAACTACTCTCAAACTGGTAAAACAAGAACACCAGTAGACTATGATAAACTATGTATATATAATGTAATATTTAGAACAACCATTGAAAAAGTTACACAAAGGGATATACTCAAAAACTTTATAGATAAATCAAAATGGAATTCTAAAAATATATTCAGTTAGCTCACCAGGTGGCAGGAAAAAGAAAACAAAGAAACAAAAGAGAGAGAGAAAAATAGAAAACAAAAAATAAAAGGAAGACTTAAGTCTTAATATAGCAACAATTATTATACCAATTAAAAGACAGAGATTGGCTGAATAAATTTAAAAACTTGGCCTAACTTTATGTTTTGTACAGGAAAATCACTTTAAATGTAACAATATAGATAAATTGAAAGGATAAGGATGAGAAAAGATATATTATATAAATGCTAACCAAAAGAAAGCAGTAGTGGATATATTAATATCAGGTAAAGTAAGCTTCAGCACACAGAATATTATCAGAGATAGTGTGGACATTACATAATGATAAATGGGTCAGTCCACCAAGAAGACATAGCAATTGTAAATGTATATACACCAAAAAAACATAGCTACAAAATATGAAGGAAAACTGAAAGGAGAAATAAACAAATCTACAATTATATTTGGAGACTTCAAAACCCTTCTCTCAGCAACTGATAAAACAACTAATCATAAAATCATTAAGGATATAGAATAACAACACTATCAACCAATAGGATATAATTGATATTTATAGAATACACTGCCTAAGAACAGCAAAATACACATTCTTTTCAAGTACCCATAGACTATATACTAAGACAGACCATATCATGGTACATAAAACAAACTTCATTTAAAAGAACTGAAATCATATAGAGTGTGTCCTCTGACCACAATAGAATCAAGCTAGAAATCAATGGCAGAAAGACAACAAGAAACTCTTCAAATACTTGAAAACTAAAGCATCTAGTTCAGCTTGCCATTCAAACAATCTTGCAAAAGGTGATTTGCCTCAAGAAAACTATCAAAAAGGAAGTCTCAAGGGAAATTAAAAAATACATATAACTCAATGAAAAACAAAATAAAACATTATCAAAATTTGTTGGACATAGCTAAAGCAGTGCTGAGAGGGAACTATATAGCACTGGATGCATACATCAAGAAAAATAAAGGAAGTGTGTTAAATAATCTAGGCTCCCACCTCAAGAGTCTAGAAAAGAAGAGCAAAATAAACCCAAAGGTATCAGAAAAAAGGGCAGAAAATAAGAGCAGAAATCTATGAAATTGAAAACAGAAAGACAATAGAGAAAGCCAGTGAAACAAAAAGCTAGTTCTTTCAAAAGATCAGTAAAATTGAAAAACCTCTAGCAAGACTGACAAAGCGAAAAAGAGAGAAGATACATACTACCAATGACAGGAATGAAACAAGAAATATCATTATAGACCCTCAAGGCACCAAAAGGTAATTTTAAAAAATTTAAAAAATTTAAAAAGGTAATAAAAAGAAATACTATGAACAACCCTACACACATAAATTTGACAACTTATATGAAATGGACCCATTCCTGGATAGACACAAATTACAGCTCACCCAATATTAAATAGATAATTTAAATAGCCCTATAGCTATTAAGGAAATTCAATTTGTAATTTTAAAATTCCCAAAAAAGGTAATCTCCAGGCCCATATAATTTTACTAGAGAATTCTTCCAAACTTTGAAGAAGAATTAATACCAATTTTTGTTTAATCTCTTCTGAAAAATAGAAAAGAAAGGAATACTTTGAATTCTAGTTTGGATACCAAATTTAAATAGAGACAGTACCAAAAAAATATCACCACATCCCAATATCCCTCATGAATATAAACACAAAAATCCTTGGCCAAATATTAGCAAATACTGTTCAACAATATGTAAAAAGTATTACACACTTATGACCAAGTGGGGGTTATGCCAAGGATGAAAGCCTGGTTCTGTATTTGAAAGTAGCCAATGTAATCCACCATGTTAATTGCTAAACCAGAAAAAACACATGATCATATCAATTGATGCACAAAAAGTATTTGACAGAATTCAACACTGATTCATGATAAAAACTCTCAGAAAAATAAGAATAGAGAGGAACTTTCTCAACTTGGTATGGTCAAGAAAAAAACCTACATGAAACACTATACTTAATGGTGAAAAGCTGAATGCTTTTCCCTTAAGCTCAAGAACCAGGCAAGGGAACAGGGTGGGTCATGCTCTTACTCTCTCTCTTTCTACCACCATCTTGGTTCCTAGTTTACTACACAAAATACTCAGTGAAGCCACAGAAACAGTCCCTGCTACATAGCAGGAGTTGCCAGAGCCCCAGGCTGAGACAGGTCTGGAATAGAATCTAACAGTGATGAATCGGTACCAGAGGTGAAGCAACAGGATTCCACACAAGCAATCACACAACAACAGCTGAAATCAATGACGAACCAGTCAGTAAAGCAAAGCTGAGTCAGAGTGAGAAGCAGACACAGAAGGCTATGTCCAAACTAGGTCTTCTACAGGTTTCCGGGGTAACTAGAGTCACTATTCGGAAATCTAAGAGTATCCTCTTTGTCATCACAAAGCCAGGTGTCTACAAGAGCCCAGCATCAGATACGCATATAGTTTTGGGGAAAGCCAAAATTGAGGATTTATCTCAACAGGCACAACTAGCAGCTGCTGAGAAATTCAAAGTTCAAGGTGAAACTCTGGAACATTCAAGAAAACACACAGACTCCAACTGTACAAG
>JAQZBX010034223.1:13242-25172 GCA_029593785.1 Cabassous unicinctus
AAAAAAAAAAAAACAAGCAAGGAAGTCTGCTTTTTCCATTCTTACAAAAACCCTTCTAGGCTAATAAATGAGTTCACCATGGTCATAGTATTCAAGATAAATATACCACAATCAATTGCGTTTCTATAGTCTAGCTATTAACATGTTGAAACTGAAATTTAAAATACAGTAGTGTCTATTATCATTCAAAAGAAAATCAAGTAAAGTGTAAATCTAAGAAAACAATGCAGTACATCTCCAAAGCACTAATGAAAGAAATCAAACGAGAGAATGAGAAATGAAAGCCAATCCCAAGAGTATACATGTTGTGTGATTCCATTTATATAATATTCTTAAATAACAAAATTGTAAGAGCAGATTAGGGGTTACCAGGAGTTAATGATGGGAGGTGGGGAGGAAGTAGGTGTGGCTATAAAAGGGCAGGATGGAGGATGAGGAGTCCTGTGGGGTGATAAAGTGTTCTTTATTTTGACCGTTTCAGTGTCAATATTGTGATATTTTACTATAATTTTGAAAAGTTACCACCATTAGGAGAAACTGGATAAAGGACACATCTCTTGTATTATTTCTTAGAATTGCATGTGAATCTAAAAATCTCAAAATATAAAGTTTAATAAAAACAAAAAAGAAATAAAAAAATCAGTGGCAAGTTTGTTAGGGAATTAGTCATTCAAAGTAAATTTGCATAAACTGATTTAAGTTTCAACCCTTTTATAACGAGGTTTTTAAATTTTTTTTCTCTTGTTAGTGAAGCAGCTCTTAATATCTAGGTATGTAATTAAAATGGTATTTCTAGAAATTCATTAGCTTGCTATATATTTTACAAGTAAAGTTTGTGATCCTATTCTAATAATTTATTGATTCATGATAAACTTTTTCTTTATTTCTACTTTATACCCTTTAGTTTTCATTACAATATTTTCTAAGTTTTTTTGTCCTAATAGACATTTGAATTTTTAAACATTTTCATTCTAAGCCATTGGAACAAGTTTTTCACATTTCCTTTCACTCATACTTATTAAATAACTGCTTTTCATCAGTCCTGGCACAGCTCTGTATGGGAGATGAAAGGAAGCATAGAATACAGTCTGATCTCACAGAAAAATTGGTTAGTTAACTAAAATGTATTAGGAAGGAAGAAATATGTAAAATAAATTACTTGAGAAATTACAACAAAATAATAAAAGAAATAAAAAAGATTGGGGGTGGATGTGGCTCAAATGGTTGGGCGTCCGTCTGCCATATGGAGGGACCTGGGTTCGATCCCCGGGACCTCCCGGTAAAATAAAAAATATGTATATAGAAGGCTCATGGGCTGCCAGGCTCTGTGTGCCGGTGAGCTGCCAGGCCCCGGGAGCCATGCAGCAAGATGATGATGTAACAGGAGAGAGACGCAGGAGAGAGACAAGACAAGATGCTCCGAAAGCTCCAAAAGCCAGGAACCGAGGTGGCGCAGGTGGCAGAACACCTCTCTCCTACATCGGAGGTCTCCAGGATCGAATCCTGGTAAAGACTGGAGGAGGAGGATGAGAAGAAATGACAGGAAATGGACACAGAGAATTGCCCAGCGAATGGACACAAAACAGCAAATGGGGAAGGGGGGTGTTTAAAATGGATAAAGTAAATAAATAAAATCTTTAAAAAAAATAAAAGATTGTTGCTGCAATTAATGAACTAAAAAACAAAGTGTAGTGGAGAGTGTTAACATAGCTAAGTGTTAATTCTTTGTGAAGACTAATAAAATAGACACAACTCTTGTAAGATTGATCAAGAATTATTGGATGTAGCTAAAGAAGTTGACAGAGAAATTTATATACCATTAAATGCTTATATTCAAGAACAGTCTCCAATCAGTAATCTAAGCTTCCAACTTAAGATACCAGAAAAAGAAGAAAATATTAAACCCCAAAGAAAGCAGGAGATAATATAGATAAGAGCAGAAATCAGTAAAATTAAAAATAGAATAATATACCAAATCAATGAAACTAAAAGCTGGTTCTTTGAAAAGATCAATAAAATCGATAAACTTCTAGCCAAATTGATTAGTCTCTGTCAAAGTGTTTTTCAAAAGGCCCAGAACAGGTAACTTCCAAAATACTCCTCAGTTGGTTAACAGATAAACAAATTGCAACATATATACAACGAAGTACTACTCTGTAATAAAAAGAGAATGAACTGTGTGTGTAACAACTTGGAATATCTCAAAAGCACAAGTGACAGAAGGCAAAAGACAAAAACTGTATGATTCCATTTATGTGTCACTTTGAAAATCACAAAAGTATGTGAACAGATAATTAGGTTAGTGATTGCCAGGTGCTGGAAATAAGGTTGGTAATTGCATAAGTGAACTTGGTGGTATGACAGAAATATTTTATATCTTAATTGTGAAAGTAGCAGTTACATGACTATATATGTTTGCAAAAACTTGTCAAACTGTATACTCTAAAAGGGTGAATTTTATAGTATGTATATTGTATCTTAATAAATTTCACTTGGAAAAAAACCAAGTGAGTGGTCAAATGCTTTCTCATAAATAACACACCAGTCTCAGATACTTTATGTGCACGTTCTACCAAACTCTCAAGGAAAAGATGAAACCTATTTCCAGAGGATTTGTTCTAGATAAAGAAAAAGGACTCCTCATCTCATTTTATTGGACTACTTTAACCTAATGAGAACAAGTAAATATAAATAAGTGCAAATTTGATTCGAAAACCTGATAAGTACCATACAAATTATAGGCCATTCAGATATGTTAACATAAATGTAAACGTTATTTTAAAAATTAGTAAACTGAATCCATCAATGAATAATTTCAAAATGCATTGTGGAAAATACAAGGATTAATTGGCATTAAAAACCTATTAATTTACTGGATTAACATATAAACTGTTGAAAGACAAAAAAAAAGTTTAATATTACCACAGTATGTACAGAAAAGGCTTCCAGTAAAATTCACTGTTAGCTCATGTTAAACTTATTAGCAAACCCCAGAAGAAATAAGCCTCCTTTACCAAAAACTACAGAAAACACTGAATGAAATGAAATGTTAGAAGAAGACTATATAAGTCAACAGAATAAGTAGAATACCTACTAGTAATACTTCCATTCAATCTTGTAAAGAGGTCAAAACAAACAAAAATAAATAAAAATGATAGAAGGTTTGGAAAGAAAGAGACAAAACTGTCATTATTTGAAAGAGAAACGATTGGACACATAGTATCCTAGAAGTTCATCAAGGTCCCGAATAAAGAAATCAATAACATTCATATATACCAGCAATATATAGTGAGAAAATGAGATTAAAAAATATGCTTTTATAAATAGTACAAAATCCAATTGAGTTCAAAAAATCAATCTAACAAAAGATATGCATGACCTTTATGAAGAAAACTTATAAATGGAGAGCTATACTGTTTTACTTTCCTAGGCTGCTCAAAGCAAATACCATGAAATGTGTCAGGTTAAGTAATGGAAATTTATTTGCTCACAGTTTTGAGGCTGGAAAAATGTCCCAATCACAGTATTATCAAGGTGATGCTTTCTTCCTGAAGACTGGTGTTCTGGGGCTGGCTGCTGGTGATCCTGGCTCCTCTGTCATTTGGCAAGGCACATGGCATCATGTGCTGGTCTCTCCCTTCTCTTGTAGGTTTTGTTGATTTCAACTTCTTGCTTCAGTGGCTTTTTTCTCTCTCTGTCTGAATTTCATTCTCTTATACAGGACTCCAGTAATAGGAATAAGACCCATCCAGATGGGGCTGGGCCACACACACCATAACTGAAACACCTTAACTAAAGTAGCCTAGTGAAAAAATCCTACTTACAATGGGTTCACACCCACAGAAATGGATTTACTTTAAGAACATGTTTTTCTCGGGTACATACAGTTCCAAACCACCACATAAACCATACTTAGATGGGAAGATTCAGCTCTCTAAAGAGAGTAATTCTTCTCATATCTTTAAAATCAGTGTAATTTGCATTAAAATCCTGTGTGTTTGTGCACACACGTGTGCATGTGTGACAGAGACAGATATACTAGGTAATCTAATGCTAACAATGGAATAGTAAAATGTCAATTACCAAGACCATTCTGTAGAAGAATAAAATGCAATGTTACTTACAAGCATGTGAGTTTGGCAGAATAAAGAGCATACGTAGAATTTTGGTATATGACAGAGATGGCATTATGAATCAGTAGAGAAACAATCATGTTTAGGAGTGGTTATCTATGAACAAACTCAGTAAAGATTTGCTTTTCATATTTAGGTATTTATGATTAAAATACCAAATAACGAAAAGCAAAAGTACAGATTTTGTTCAGAAATATCAGAGACTCAAACATTTTGCTGGATATTATTTTCTTAATCAAGATTTAAATGCAAGCGGAAAGGGAAAAGAATTACATATTTGACTAGGTTAAAATGTAAAACTTCAATGTTGCAAAAAACAATCTAAGTCAAATGAAAAGACAAATTGCACAATCTGTGAGAAGACATTTACAGTGAATATAAATGACAGTGGATTAGTACTGAATAATTATATTAAGAAAACAGCAATATGAAGAAATAAAAACCCATAGAAAATTAGGTAAAGTATATGAACAAACATTTCAAGAGAAGAATCAAAGAAATCAGGAAAATGTAAATTAAAACAATGTGATGCTACTTCACACCCAACAACCAATGTCAAAAATATAATGTTAAGTGTATTAAACAAGGTGCAAAAGGAGATTACAATGTGATGTAATTTGTATACATTTAAATGTTCAAACAGTAGTGTCTATTTTATGGATATATATAAAATGTATTATAAAAGAACAAAATAAAAAGATTTTCAGAAATGGTACACTCTGTCTTCATTAGTGATTTTCTTTGGAATGGTACTTTTTGTAGAAGTACAGAATTGAAGGGAGATAGCTTAAGTATCAGTGACTAAGGGAATGAACAAGTAAAATGAAGTAGTTACATCCTGCAGAATATTGCACATCATTTATAACATGTATTTAAATATAAATATATAGTTACAGCAACATAGGTAAATCTAAAAATATAATGCTTAACTTAAAAAGTAAAAAGATTTATAACCTAAAACCAATGCAAATAACAAAATATATTTTACCGTATTTATATATATGCAAGGATATGCACATATGATTTAATGTGAATTTACAAGATGGGGGCAGTGGAGAGAATGAGAAAGGAATTAACAGGAAAACAATAATAGCAATCTCTCACAGCTAATAATGTTAATGGGCCATGGAATAAATAGTGTCACTAAACACTATTGAAGGTTCAGAAAAGTGTGAAAAAATACATAAAATTTATGGTATATGAAGGATAAATCTGAGTGTGAGGATTCCAGAAGGAAGATGAGTAAGGAAACTGGCTCATAAAAACCTGTGATTATATGGTGATAATGGAAATAAAAAATAAAAATACATATAAAAATTCTGTATAAAACGTACAAATCTTAGTCATATCAGGCTGAACAATGGGGAAATAATCTTGGAATTTTATTGCTGGAAAGTATTTTAATGATCATCTAGTTTAACTTCCTAATTGTATAGAAGAAAGTGAGACTCTGAATCTGTTTGTCTTGTCCAGGGTTGCAAACAAATTCATGGAAGGGCTAAATTAGAACTTAGATCTTGTAATAGCTAATCTAGTGTACTTCTAAGCCTGATTCTCTCACAGTATTCATTGACAGCATTATGGAAGTCAAAAATGAAAGTTGGAAAGGATGATGAGTGGATACACTGATATTTTTTTGCATCAGCATGGAAGTTTCATTTGACTTTTGAACATTTGGACATAAAGATTATGAATTGAGATTAGAGATCGATAAAGCTAGTTGTAGTTTTCTAAAACATAAAAGGTCTTAAGTGTTCAATAGTCCATAAGCAACTTTGCCATAATATTTACTGACAATATTCTATAGCTTAACATTAAGCAGTTCAGAGTTGTATACATAAAGCTGTGCTTGCTTCTACTGCCACAGATTTGAAAGAACATAAGGATAAACAGATGCTTCTTTTAGGGAAGAGGGTGTTGCTCTAAAGTTTGACAAATTCTGAATGATGGGCATATTGACATTACTAGAATTTTAGTTTTGAGATGCCCTATATAACCATGCCAAGAATAACTAAATTAGAAACTCTTTAAACACTGCAGTTGAGTTTGTGCCTCTACTGAAAACATATTAGTTCCATTTGTTGTCTGATATTATGGTGCAAAAAATTTAAAATCATATGAACTGATAAAGCTTTTATCATTTTCCTTCTCAAGAGTTTTTCATGATGCCTTGTCATAGTAGACAAAACTCTTGAGCCTAGGTTCTAAGAATCAGGTCCTTCCCCACCCTTCAGTTATATCACATTGCTTCCTAATACAAACTGCTCAAAATAGTCATTTTGCTGTTTCTCATGGAAGAAATTTTGGTCCCTACCTTTTTGCCTTCAATCACGAATCTGTTACTCAGAAAAGTTATAACTTTCTAAACCTGGCTAAAACTTGCCTTCTCCAGGCAAACTTCTCTGGTTCTTTCACCAGATAGAGCCAAACATATCTTCTTTTGTACCTCAACTGTAGACAATCTGTCATGGCATTTTTAACAATTTATTGTACTTAAATGTCTTCAAATCAATCTCTCTTCGCTAGTGTTTAAGCTCCTTAAAGATACGGATCATGATTTGGTCATTTTTGCCTGCTAGAGTACACAGCATGTACTCTAAAATTATTTTTTGAGTGATTAAGTCAGTTAACTAAAAAAATAAATGTTTAACTAAATTGCACTTCTTTGATAAAGGGCAAGGCCAAACTAATATTTTTGTAGATTATCTATTTTGGTCCTTTGCTTATTGGTCTTTTGGAGACACAATAGTTTTTTTTTGAGCTGCCATTATTTAGAAATATTATTTTGTTATAGGCTTCAGCTATGCAAAAATGTGTGACCTTCTAGTAGTTTTGATTTCCAAAACAACACACCTGAAAAAAATCATTTTTAAATGTAATTAATGTTAGCTTTGTACAAGTGAAAAGATTTTCAGTATTTCCTCTTCTGGATCCAGGCCATAAGCTCTATTAATTTTTCAGTCTGTTTTTGTTACCCATAATCTCAATATCTGAATGTTTGATAGAGACATTAAAGATTCTTTTCATGTTTAGTAGTCTCTCCACTTAAATATGTAATTAATTCTAGGAAGTCTTTAAAATGTGATAGTGAAGTGATTTATAAATAAATGGTTTTATTAAAGAACATAAAATCTGATATAGGAATCCAATTGTTGCTATCACTCTATTTTATTAAACACAACAAAAATAAGTTATATAACCACACTTTTTATATATTAAGTTGTTTGTAGTTAATATTTTTTACAGATGCATAATTTTTAACTCAAAAATTGTTATATGTGCTGATAATTTTTAGATAATATCTTTTTAAAAAATATGTACCTTTGTTAGGTAATAGTTTTATTAAAGCTGAGACAACAGATTTTTTTCAGATGTTTCATGTTCCAATTTGAATAATATTGTGTCTTCTATTATAAAAATGCGATGGAAATCTGGATTCATGAATCACTAGTTTTGACTCATAGTGTCTTTTGGAAACGATCCCATATGAGAAAATGGCCCTGAGCAGATGTGCTTAGTCATAGCATTGCCAGACAGTTCCTTATGTGTTGGCAGCCAGTTTTCTGAGCATAGAAAACATGTTTTAAGATAAGAAATAGGGCTTTACTCTCATTTTCCTATTTCTTCACAGTGCTTTACTTTTATTTAAGGGGTTACTAACAGTCACCCTTTATTCGAAAATGTTTCTATTTTTCTCTTTTGATCTCTAAGGAGATGTAAGAGCAGTATTAACCTTTACGTACAGAATACATTAGTCAAGAGTAGAAATAAATCCATAATTTAATTGTTTGGAACTTGCCTCTAAAAATCAATTAACAGCTTATTTCAAAACATGACTCTAGTTTTGTATTCTTACTTAAGCAGGTTGTTTTAACTACATGAGCTTCGTTTCATCTCTATAATGGAAATAAAATGAGCTTCCTTGCAGTGTTGCAGTGTACTAGAACTCCTGTTATCTTTTCTCTCCTCCATTCTACTTTACTATGCAGCCTATATAGGCAGATTTGTGTAATATTTACAAAGCAGATGCTAGTAGAGTTGGGATTTGATAATGGTGATGTGAGAAGTAGATAGTAGATTATTTCCTGCCCTGGATCTGGGAAATCAGCCTTACTTTTCTTCTTGCTACTGCAGTTTCTAATGCCAGAGGCGTTGCTTTCCTTTTCCCTCCTTTCTATTAAGTTTCTTGCTTACCAGTTGGTCCCAAATCCTTCCTATTTCTTCTTGTGTTTGTTCTATCAATTATATATTCTTCATTCTTAAAATCTTAGTTTCTCTCTCTTTCAAGGGCTCTTCTAAGACCTAAACTACATAGACTTCCCCTCCCCTGATGACTCCTCAGGTTATATCATATGTTCTCATTCCCACCCATTCAAATTCTCTTGCATGGAAGAAAAGTTGCATTTGCTATAGTCACTTTCGAAATTTCTATTATTCTGGATTTAGCCCCTCTTTTTCTCCTCACAATTACTGGTATTTTTTTGCCAAGCCAAATGTCTTTAAAAAAAAAAAATCCTCCGTTCTTCTTGATTGATTATTCTTTCCTTTCTGAACATTTCTTTAAGGTCATTTGTGTTTGTGTCTTGATTTCTTCTCTGAACTTTGTGGCCATTTCTTTGATTCCCTTGATTTCCCCATTTCCTTATCCTACTGACTAATTGTAGGCCTTTCTTAGATTTCTACCTATGTTACACATTTTTTCTGCTCTCCTTAGATAATCACACCTACCCTACCCAACTTGAACTTTTTTCTCAAGGTAATATAATAGTAATGTTTCCCAAATATGAATCTCTGGTCTTGATTACTTTGGTGAACTCTATACTTGAAATGCTAAGGCACTGCTTTTCAAACATTTCGGTTTTTAGCAGCAGAACCCTTAAAGAAAAAAAAAAAAAAACTGTATAGGCAAAGCCCTAATATATAAAAATGATAAAAGTAGAACTGCTATGATTGAACCAAAGGGTGGAGGTCTTCCCCATCTTAGTAACTGGTGTATCATCAAGCCTATGAATTTTGCTTGATTTCTTTCACTTTACCCCCACATCCTAGTCATATTGGTTTTATACCTATATTATTACAAATACCTCCAGAAATCTGATATGGCTTTCGATTTACTATTTTGCTAGGTAGGGGCAGTTCTACTGACCTCTACTTGGCCTTTCCTACCATAATAGCCCTCACTCACAAGTCAGGCAGCCAATGTGGGGATTTTGCCAATTGCTAAGTATGTCTATTCCAATTATACAGAATGAGTCTGGGGACCCACTGGACCCACTGTGAGATGGACCTGAGCTAAAACTCCATCAATCACCTGACTTCCATAAGCCCCTGTTCTAACTGGTGGACCACAGTGATGTTTTGGGTCTCCTGGAATTAATGGCACTTCTGAGCCAGTGTCTAATAATCCCCAATATGTCTGATCATTTCCTTTTCCCCAGTGCCTGGTTACCCTGGTAAAAGGCCAATAGGTCTCCTGGGGAGAGCTGGGAGGAAGATGAACAGTATAAAATTTTGACAGTTTAAGAGGATCCTTCCCCAAGGGGATCCGCTTTCCCCTCATTCAAGGGGCACTGGGCCTGTAAACTGTCTCAAGTCTGGGAATTGATTGAGCCATGACTCTCTGTTTCTGTAATTCAAGTTAGGGTTTTGTTCACTTGACCTAGAACTCTTATGCTTATACATACCAAGTAGGAATTTAGTAGTCTGCCCATCTATTTTATTTCTAGTACCCCATGATCTATTAGCCAACGCCGTAGGTCTGTGTGACTTAGACTCCTTTATTGCTGCTTTGAGTCTGCCTTTCAATATGGTAGCCACGCCTACCTTGTCTTTGGTGATTAGAGGCTGCTACTTAATCTGCCAGCCCAGGGTCTGATCATCTCCATAGTGTTTAAAGATCCTATTTCTGTGACAGCAGTTCCCATAGTAATATCTAACCTACAGAGAAGAGCAACCACAGAGCTCTTCAGGGAAGATGGAGTTAGTCTCACAAATGTATTCCTCACAGTTCTGGTGAGAGCTTTGTCCTCTGAACATTCCTAGGGTGGGTGAGCAGGTCTTAGATGGAAAATCCATTCTAGCATTCCAATCTCTCTAAACCTTTGGATCCCCTCACTTACAGTATACCAGGGTAAATCATACATCTTGACCTCAGGCATTGTAGGTCATCTCTTGATCCATGTTTCAGTCAGCCACCCAAATAAACTGTTAGAGCCCTTTCTAATCCCTTGAGCTACAACACTGAATCCAGAATCTCTGCTTAGTGGGCCGATATCAATAAATTCAGCATGATCCAACTTTCTAGTCCTTCCATCATTATCCCATACACTTAATATCCATTCCCACACTTATTCCCCTGTTTTCTGTCTATATAAATTGGAAAACTCATGCAGTTCTTTTGGAGTATATCATACTTCCTCATGGGTCACAGTTTGTACTTCACCTTTGGGGTTTTGTTGTGACTTTAGTCTGGAAGAGAAGAGGGGTGGTGGGGGTGAGTCAAGAGAAGCATTAGAAGTATCTTGCAAGCCAGTTACTTCAGGGCATTCCCTTGCAGTTTCATCTGGTGAGACAGGATTAATCTCTTCAGGTAGGGGTTGGATGGCAGACTCTTTAGGGAAGGATAGAGGTCTGGTGATTGTTTCCTTAGTCCAGGGAGGAGATCAGGACTCCTTGGGACAGGCTAGAGGTTGGGTAGTTCAGGCTTGAGGTTGGGTGGTTTTCTCCTCAGGATGGGGGGAGGAGGGGAGGTCAAGATTCCTTGGGGAAGGCTGAAGGTAGGTTGTTACAGGTTTAACATTGGTTGGTCTTTCCCTCAGGCCAGGGAAGAAAGGTGGCAGTCTCCTCAGGGCAGACCATTGCAGGTTTAACTAGCAAAGTTTCAGCACAATATAGCATTTCAGTGTCCCCACTGCTATCGTCATCAACCCATATGTCCCCATCCCAATTCTCAGGATTCTACTTTTTTCCAATCAATGCTGTTACTTTAACAGCAGACACTCTGCAAGGTTGAGATTTTTGTTTCCATTGTAACTCTGCTACTGGCACAATGAGACTCTTGAGTCTGGTTTTTAGAGATCACAAGTCTGTGGCTACATGAAACAAGATTTTCTTTCAGAGCACACATAGAAACTTTCAGGTCATTCATGCGGCATTTAAGTTGCAAATTTGAAGCCTCCAGCTCATCCCTCTTTTGTAACTGTATCCAGTGTATTTAGGAACAGCCAGCCAACGTAATTGTACCTTTTAATCCCACAAAACTGTTAAGATGTTAAAAACACTCTTTGCCTCTTATAAGCATGGAAGTAGTTGTATCCAGTGGTGATATTTTACATATCTTTATTTACAATTCATGCCATGGGCTGTCAGTGGCCTCTTGATTATTGGAAAGAGTCATTAGTGCCGTTCAATCTAATCAGGGTAGAGAGCCAATTTCCAAAATCCCAAAACCAGTTCACAAAACCCTTTTTTTTTTTTTTTACTTTATTTTGTACATTTAATAATTGAAAATATAAACAGTTAAAAACTAAAAAGTAAACACAGATGAATAGATATATACATTTCTCAGTTAAATGTAATGGATACATATAAATTTTTTTGGAATCAAACAACATATTACACAATATATTTGGTTCATAGTAACACATTCATACAGTATTTGTCCTTTTGTGTCTGACTTACTTCACTCAGCATAATGTCCTCCAGATTCATCCATGTTGCCATATGCTTGACGACTTCATTTCTTCTTACAGCTGCATAATATTCCATCATGTGAATAGACCACAGTTTGTTTATCCA